>CAUYRH010084631.1:0-62106 GCA_963574655.1 Perodicticus potto
TTGTCTTGTGATTTTTTTTGAGGTGAAATTTAAGTTTTTGTGTGAGTAGTACTGTTATACCTATCTTGAGTGTCTTGCTTGTACTGTATCACATCATACCTTTGTTTAATTCTTAATAAACTGTTCACTTGTTAAAAAAAAAAGGACAAGTTTAATAAAAGAAGTTCAAAATTTGTACATTCAACACTAGAAAACATTACAGAAAGAAATTAAAAATTAAAAGACCTAAATAAATGGGAAGACATTTCATGCTTATGCATTAAAAAACAATATTGTTAAATGGTAATACTCTCCAAACTGATGGACAGATTCAACACAGTCCCTAAGAGAGTCCCACCTGTCTTTCTTTTTTTTTTTTTTTTGCAGTTTTTGGCCGGGGCTGGGTTTGAACCCGCCACCTCTGGCATATTGGGCCGGTGCCCTGCTCCTTTGAGCCACAGGCGCCGCTCTACCACCTGTCTTTTTAATAGAAATAAACAGGCTGATCCTAAAAGTCACCTGGAAATACAAGGGACCCAGAATAGCTGACGCAATCTTGAAAAAGATCAAAGGTAGACAGTCTTTCCAGCTTCTTGATTTAAAAACTAACCATAAAGCTACAGTAATCAAACAATGTGATGATACTTGTATAAAGGCAGAAATGTAGATCACTGGAATAGAATGGAGAGTCTAAAAATAAACCCTTACATTTATGATTAAATGATTTTTTACAAGGGTGCCAAGACAAGTCCATGGGGGAAAGAACAGACTTTCCCACAAATGGTGCCAGGACAACCACATATCCCCAAGCAAAAGATATAAAGCTGGATCCTGTCTGTATACCACAAACGAAAGTTAACTCAGAATGAATCACAGCCCAAAATATAAGAGCTAAAACTACAAAACTGTGAGGACAAAACATAAATCTTCACAACCTTTGATTTCTCAGATAAGACATCAAAAATACAAGAACAAAGGGAAAAGACAGAGAAATTGAACTTCATCAAAATTTTAAATTTTGGTGCTTCAAGGGGCATCACCAAGAAAGTGAAAAGATGACCTACAGTATGGGACATTATTTTCAAATAATAATTTTTTATGGCAGCATTATGCATAATAGCCAAAACATGAAAATAATCTAAATGTGCATCAACAGACCAATGGATAAACCAAATGTGGTATCCAATGGAATATTATTTAACCATAAAAATGAATGAAGTACTGATATATGCTACAGCGTGGATGGACCTTGAAAATATTATGCTACATGGCAGAAGTCAGTCACAAAGTCCACAAGTAATTCAATTCACATGAAAGAGACGAATCTATAGTGACGGCAAGTAAACTGGTGGTTGCCAGGGTCAAGGACATGGAGTGACTACTAATGAGAACAGGGTTTCATTTTGGGGTGATTAAAATGTTCTGAAATAAGATAGTGGTGATGGTTGCACAACTCTGAATATAGTGAAAAACCACTGAATTACTACCATAAATGGAAGAATTTTATGGCATAGGAATTGTTATCTCGATTTAGTGGTTATTAAAAGCAAACAGACAACATGAGAGCAGAAGCTTTCTCTGCTCTTTCCAGTTCTAAGGACCTAAATCAATACTTATCCTTTATTAATTTAAAGGTTAAAAGAGATGCTAGGTGATTATTTCACTGTGTACTATAAATGGTTACAATAATACAAAATAACATTAATAAAACCCAAACTTTTTAGAGTCTAGCTTATCTTTAATATAAATGCTAATGATTTAAATTAATTTAACAAATATCTTGCATTCGTTATACTGATTCAATTAATATCTGAATTTTTACAGATGAATTTCTAACTGAAACCCAAAGCACATTTAGTCTGAAACTTACAAATAATAATCCTTCCCACTGACATTCTAAATAAGATTGGGGCTTAAAAGCTTTTAAATCATGTTCCTGCTAAAATACACACACACACACACGAAAACAGATGTGTCAGACATGTTAACGAATTATATAGATGAGTAAGATATATCTCTCTGAGAATATTACCTTGTATCTATACTATTTTAAAAAGTGGATCTTCCTGCATCATAGCTTAAAAACAGTCTACTTACCAAGGAAAACATCATTTCAGACTAGACATAAAAAGATCCTTATTTTAATTAACTTTCTCATAAACACTGATAACAAACCAGGTTGACAGATAGCATCCATCCACACAACAGTTTTGGTGACTCAACTTATTTATAGGAGCTCTTTGCCCAGTCCAAAAGCAGGTGAGGAGTTAAGAGTGGGATACTTATCCCCTGTATGGAAACGATGTTCTGATTAGGGGGGTGAAGAATAGCGGTCACCATCTTCAGTCCCAGAGGCTCTCTGGACCTGGGGTCTTAGCTCCGAATCTTCCACTTTATCCCTCAGGAGGTTTGTGCCCGCCTCTCTTTTTGTATACACCACCATGTTCCCTAAAGATCTGAAGTAGCTGAGTTTCAGTTTATTGTTTTTATTTTTAAATTTTTTTGCAGTTTTTGGCCAGGGCTGGGTTTGAACCCACCACCTCTGGCATATGGGGCCGGTGCCCTACTCACTGAGCCACAGGCACCACCCAAAATTTTTTTTTTTTTTTTTTTTGAGACAGAGCCTCAAGCTGTCACCCTGGATAGAGTGCTGTAGCATCACAGCTCACGGCAACCTCCAACTCCTGGGCTCAAGCGAGTCTCCTGTCTCTGCCTCCCAAATAGCTGGGACTACAGGCGCCCACCAGAACGCCCAGCCATTTTTTGGTTGCAGCCGTCAGTGTTGTTTGGTGGGCCCGGGCTGGATTTGAACCCGCCAGCTCAGGTGTACGTGGCTGGCGCCTTAGCCTGTTGAGCCACAGGCGCCAAGCCCAATTTATTGTTTTTAAATGAGAGCAGGGCCAGCATGGTGGCTCATGCCTGTAAGACTAGCACTCTGGGAGGCTGAGATGGGTGGACTGCTTGAGCTCAGGAGTTTGAGACCAGCCTGAGCAAGAGCAAGACCCTGTCTCTACTAAAAATAGAAAAATTAGTCATGGGGTGGGCGCCTCGAGTCTCAGCTACTTGGGAGGCTGAGGCAGGAGGAGTGCCAGAGCCAGACAGTGTGAGGTTGCTGTGAGGTATGGTGATGCCACAGCACTCTACCCAGGGCATAGGGTGAGACTGTCTCAAAAGAAAATAAATAAATGAATAAATAAACAAATAAGAAGGCAGAAATGAAAACACACATTCACACAAAAACTTACGCATGAATGTGTTAATAGCAGCATTATTTATAATAGTCAAAAACCAGAAACAAGTAAATGTCCATCAACTGATGAACAGACACACAGAACATGGTATAACTGTACAACAGAATATTATTCAGTCATGAAAATAAAGTACTGTGTATGCTCCATCATGGATGAGTATTCAAAACATTATGCTCAGTGAAAGAAGCCAGACATGAAGGCCACACCCTACATTCTACTTACACAAAATGCCCATCACAGGCAAATCTATAGAGATAGAAATCAAGACAGTGAGTGCCATAGAATGGGAGGCAGGAGAGGTGGGGGGTAGATATAGTTGAAGGGTGCTGGCTCAGGGGCTCTGGGTGAAATAAAAATGTCCTGAAACTGACTGTAGTGATGGCTGTACACCTCTGTGGAGTATATGAAAGACCACTGAGTTATGTACCTTACATGGGTAAACTGCACAGCATGTGAATTGCAGCTTACAAAAGTTGTTTCAAACAACAAGGGCATCGGACCAGAACCCTCCTGTTCTCCCCTAGCTCTGTCTATGACTCACCTGAGGTTTGGAAGTCTATCTCAATGGGATTGGAGAGGCTGGTTGCCGCTTCTCGCCAAAGGCTGCCCCTGACAGGAGACCACGCCGTCACCACGCAGCGGTACAGCCCCGCATCTGACACCTGAGTCTGGTACATTCGGTAGCGAAATTCATCCTCCTGCACTTTTTCTAACACGACACCATCCACCCGCGATGCGTCTGTCCAATTCTCCAGTTTCACCACAGAATCCTGGTCCAGGGAGATGATGTACTTGGTTTCATTGGGACTGGAGAGGTCCCCGACGGGCTTCTCGGCCGTGATGAGAACAGAGTAGCGTGGTGATTTAATATTCTTGGAAGACACTTTGCAAGTCATCTCAAATGTATTTCCTGCAGCAAAGAAGGGCTTTGGCTGCCTGGCTTTCACCACAAGCACGGAATCTGGAATGAAGCGCCAGAAGGAGGTGAATTCCAACAGGATCGGTTAAAATGACTATGCTACAAAAAGCAAAATGTCAAGGAAATAGGAATTTATTCGCAAACTGCCACATAATAACACTTAGGAGAAGCTGGAAACTTGGAAAGAGAATCATGTTATCTGTGAGCAGGCTGAAAACCACCACACTGAAATGATTTAATGGGTGCGAGGAGAGAAGGAATCAATGGCGAGAATTTGGTTTTGAGGGTTTTCAGAATCCTCGAGAAGTCTCACCAAGAACATATCGGGTGCTCTAAGGATGTGCACTCCCAGTGAGCTGGCAAAGACGAGCTTGCAGGCAACAGCAAGCCCAGGCTCTTGGCCTTACCATTTGCCTCTCGTGTGTGCTGAGAGCAGGAACAAGGGAGAAATGAGTTCTCTTTGTGTAACTGTGTGATGTTAATCGTAACATTACCAAGCAGATTTATTACTAAAAGGACTGAAGCATGTGTATTTATAGATCTAATCATTTCCACTTGGTTTACACTTTAATTTCAGAAATGCTTTAACATTTTGAGACATGTCTATGGCTACACTAACTTAAGGTTTAAGTGTATTACTCCCCGCTTCTCTGTCAAAACAATTCTTCCTACACACGAACACACTGGAATTCACCTTTATTAATGGCACCACATCAGGCACTCGGAAGGTTCTTAAATTCTGTTGAATGGATGAATAAATTAATTAGACACAGTCTTTTATAAGATGATTAATCCTATAGTCTGTCCAGCTGTTAAGATTTTTATGTTAGGTTTCTTAGTACATTTGTGCCATCAAACCTGTTAGTAGGGCTCGGCACCTGTAGCTCAATCGGCTAAGGCGCCAGCCACATACACCAGAGCTGGCGGATTCAAATCCAGCCCGAGCCTGCCAAACAATGACAACTATAACCAAAAAATAGCTGGGTATTGTGGCAGGGGCCTTTAGTCCCAGCTACTTGGGAGGCTGAGGCAGGAGAATCTCTTAAGCCCAGGAGTTGGAGGTTGCTGTGAGCTGTGACGCCACAGCACTCTACCCAGGGCGACAGCTTGAGGCTCTGTCTTAAACAAACAAAAAACCTATTAGTAGAACATACACATTAGACTCTCTCCAGAATCACTGATTTCTGAGGTTCCACTGAGCCATCACATTCTTTCTTGATTCTCATCTGTTTGTTAACTAGACATGTACTTGTTGAGAGCCTTCCACATTTCAGGTGCTGGGAATAGGATGGTAGACAAACACGTATGGATAGACGCACACTCTTCATATGCTAGTGGAAGAAGATAAGCCAAATAAATAAGTAAAATATACAGTATGGCTAGATGGTGATAAATGTTTAAGAGGAAATAAGCTAGGCAAGGAAGAAACGAAGTTTGGGTTTGTATGGGGGAGGAGATATCACAATTCTGGATAGAGAAGGCAACATTCAAAAAAGAACTGAAAGGCTGGTGTGGTGGCTCACGCCTGTAATCACTCAGGGAGGCCCAGGTGGGTGGATTACCTTAGCTCAGGAGTGTAAGACCAGCCTGATCAAATTCAGCATCCGTCTCTAAAAAATAACCAGGCACTGCGGCAGGTACCTATAATCCTAGCTACCAGGGAGGGCGAGGCAAGAGAATTGCTTTGAGCTTGGGATCAAACTGAGCCTCACTCAGTTTGAGGCTGAGTGAGCTATGACACCACAGCACTCTACAGAGGGTGACAAAGTAAGGGTCTGTCTCAAAAAAAAAAAAACTGAAGGAAGGGTGGCACCCGTGTCTAAGTGGGTAGGGCGCCAGCCCCCTATACCGAGGATGGAGGTTCAAGCCCGGCCCCAGTCAAACTGTAACAAAAACATAGCCGGGTGTTGTGGCGGGCACCTCTAGTCTCAGCTACTCAGGACGCTGAGGCAAGAGAATCACCTAAGCCCACGAGCTGGAGGTTGCTGTGAGCTGTGTGACGCCATGGCACTCTACCAAGGGTGATAAAGTGAGACTCTGTCTCTTAAAAAAAAAAAAAATGAAGGAGGTGAGGGAGCAGGAGCTGTCCATCTCTGGAAAGGCACTCTGGGCAGAGGGAATGGCAGGTGGAAGGAAAGCTACGAGGCAGGAGCGGGCCTGGCACATGTGAGGGACCATGGGGAGGGCAGAGTGGCTGAGCAGAGTGGGTTCCAGGAAGAGCAGAGGCAAGGTCAGACGGTAATGGGACCAGTCAGCACAGGACGTCCAAGGCCACTGAAAGGATGCTAGGCTACGCTCCGAGTGAGACAGGGAGGCTTCCATGATGTGACCCACATTTTAACAGAATGATTGCATCTGCTGTGTGCAAAGGCAGACGTGGAGGAGGAGGACGACACTGGGAACGAGGCTACTAGCACTATGATCCAGGCGAGGGACGATGGCGGCTCAGTAAGGGCGGAGTGTGAGAAGTGGTCAGGAAGAATGAGGAGTCAGGGATGAAGGTTTTGATCTGAGCAACTAGAGCAATTGTGTCAGAGGGAGCTGAGAGAAAGCTGGTGGGGAAGCCGGGAGCACTGTTCTGAACCGAAGTTTGAGATGCCGTTTAGACAAGCAGAGGAGTCAGGAAGGCAGCCCACTATTGAGCCTGGCGTTCTGGAAAGAAGTCTGCAGTAGGCGTGTAAACTTGGGAGTCACCAGTGTATAAATGGTACTTAAATTCATGACAGCGGAGATTACCAAGGGAGTGAGGGTAAATAGAAAAGACGTCCCAGGACTACGTCCTGAAGCAGTCTCACGTTTGAGAGTCAGGAAACTGAACAGGAACCAGTAAAGGAGGCTGAGAAGCAGCAGCCAGGAAGCTGGAAGCAAGCCCTGGGAAGACGGTGTCGCGCGAGCCTCAGGGAGAAGCAAAGCATCCCAGGAGGACGGACGGTCACCTGTGCTAAATCCTGCTGAGTCAAGCAAAATAACTGGATTTGCGATATGTTGACCACTGTAATCTTAACACAAGCAGCAGGAGATACATGGGCTGGGCTCTAGATTCAAGTTGGTACCATAAGAATGAAGGAAAAAAATTGGAGACCTCAAGTACAGGTAAATCAAATATGGTTGCTTAACAGGAAAGAGAGAGCGTTAACAACTGGGCAAATGGGTATGGGAAACAGAAAGATGGAGGGGTAACAACACAAACGTTAGTTTAGTTTTTTTAAAAAAAAAAATGAGATCTAACAGCTTATTGATAGGCCAGGGGGAAAGGCCCAGAAGGCAGAGAAAAATGTTTGACATTAGAAAGAGGAGCCATGCGTGTGAGCAGTGAGGGTCCGGTCTCTGCTTAGACAAAAGGACGTGGGCTCAGGACCAGGGTGGAGGGAACCGGACAATCCTGACAGTTTCTATTTTTTTGTTTATTTGTTTGTTTTTATTTTTAGGGAAATAGGAAGCAAGACCAGTAATGAGAGAGGCGGAGGAGGGGGCTTTGCAGAGAAGGCGGTGCGGAGGGTTGGAAGTAAACAGATGAAGGAGATACAGCAGCATTCCCAGGCAGTATTGCGAGCCCACTTAACATAAGTGATCATGACTTTAAAGTCAACATGCTTCAAAGTTTTTCTCCAACCAGAGATAAGGTGGTGGCAGGGAGTTGGCTTTGAACTGGGTTGTGGCTTAGCCAGAGTATAAGGCAAAGCAAGAGAGAGGCAAGGGGGTGAAGGGTGATGGGAGGGAGTGACCGTGACCGACTGGGAGTTCAGGCTGGGTAGCAGTGGGCGACCATGTAATTTGCCCCTAACTGCAACCCCTGCACACATCTCTGGGCAAAAGAGGGAGTCGTAACCATCATACCAGGACAACGGGCGTAAATTGGATTATCCTGGGCAACCGGTCACCCCAGGTGAGAGAGAGGTGAAGACACAATGGGAGTGATGGACAGAGTTGGGGAGCAGGATTAATTAACGGACTGCCAGTCCTGGTTGGGTCAGAGAGGAAAATGGAAGGAGTGATCTAAAAAGACAGAGATGTGTTTAGAGAAGAGGATGCTTACCACTGAGGTTGGGGAGGGGCTTAAACTACTTGAAGCCTAATGTGGGGCATCGGCACGGGAGTGAAGCACCAAGACAGGACAGGGACATGACCAGAGGAAGGAGGACAAGGGACGGAGAGGGAAGCAGTACATATTCAGGGCTCTCAATCTCTGCTGCACAGGAGCATTTAAATTCTCCAGTCCTCGACTGCCTACACTTTAGACCAGCGATTTGTAACTGGTGTGCCGTGAGAGGATCTTAGGTGTGCTGCAAAATTTTTAAAGATCATTAGCTAGATTATTTTTGAAAGAGGTTTAAAGCACTGTAAGAATATTCCCTTTTTTTATTTTTTTATTTACTTTTTTTTTGATCAACATAATTTAATTGTGCCTTGTAAGGAAGTTTCACTATAGGTACAAGTGTGCCATGAGATGAAAATATTTGAAAAACACTGCTGTAGACCAACTAAAATAGAATTTCTGGTGGGACTCAAGGATTGGCTTTTTTTCTCTTTCTTTAAAGCTCCCGCAGGGGGTTCCAATTGTGACCCAGAGCTTTACATGGATAATGAATTTAGCAAGACAGGAGTTGTAGGGGACACTGGCCATGAAACAAAAGCTAACACCTTCAAAGGGTGAAAGGGGGACCTTGGAGTCAGCAGGCAGTGGCCAGGAGAGCCAGTCTGACGACATGAGAATTGAGGCTGGACACTTTTAGGGGTCAAGGAAAATGGTCCAGTAGCTACAGTGGAGAACAAGCAGGACACCGGCCTCACGTCCAAGCCCAGTTACACGAGACGTATGGGAGGGAGGTGCCGCTGCTTAAGAGGGCTCCAGGGGAAACAGTGTCCCTAGAGCGGTAATATTGAGTCCAAGCTAGAGAAGCAACAGCCAGAGACAAAGTTCAGGAGATCTGCTGATGGCAGTGAGCTCTCGAGCACTGTCTCTGGGATTTGGGGATACCGTGAGGGGTGGGGGATTGTGAGTACAAAGAAGGTGGAGAGGGCCGAACTGGGACCAATGTCCAGGCCCTGGATCCTGGGGTCAGTGGTGACCCATGGGGGCAACTGAGCGCCCGAGAGCACGGTGGGACGACATAAGCAAAAATAAAACAAACTGGATGAGGAACAAGATCGCGGCTCCCACCTTCTGATGCCCAAAATACGTTGACGGGCTTGGAGACGACGTCCTTGCTCTTCACCCAGCTGCTGTTGTGCTGCTTGGTCCAGGCAGACACGACGCAGTAGTAAGTGCCTCTGTCTTCCTCTGTAGTCCTCTGGATCCGGAAACTGAATGTGTCTCTATGCTCCTTCGAAAAAAGAAACTCTCCGTCCTGGGCCCGCTGCTTGCTGCTCTCCCCGTATTTCAGTGTCCAGTCCCCATCCATGACTGCGAGAAGCTCGCTGGTCACCACGTCGTCGCTGCGCCGGTTCATCCTGTAGTACCAGGAGACGGTGAAGCGGACGCCGGCCTCCGTGCTCTTCGCGTCCACCACCCGGCATTCCAGCTCCGTGGGGTCGTCTACAAACGCGGGGACCTTGGAAGCATTCAGGTACACCTGGTAGTCTGGTTCTGGGCAAGATAGAGAGGCCGGGTTGAAAACTTAATGAGACAGCAACATACCGAGAATTAGCCAAAGGAGCCGGACAAGTGCTGCCCGTGTTCTGACAATTTCAGCCTGCCCTTCCAGCCCAGGGACTGAGATTAGTCTCTGTGGGACGGGATCTCACAGGGGTGTTTCTATGAGTCCCGCAGAACACTGCCCCACGTATTCTCGAGAAAACCTCTGATACCAGAAGCCAAATGTCCTCAGCCAGTCTGTATTTCTTTTGGTAGGGCTGGAGTTTGCTGTCAGTGACGCCGAAGTGTAAAGTGCTCTGAGAAGGATCTCTTAAGCTCAGTGTCCACGCGCTACCAAGATTATCTCTGGACTGCCAAGCAAGCCCACAGATCTCCAAAGCTCCCACCAGAAAACCCCACCTCAGAGAGTATTCCAGGACTGGAGGTTGGTCCATGAAGCCTCCCATGGGTTGGGCTCCTGGCATCCTTGGCCGTGCCCCGAAGGCAAAGCCCTCAAGGCCATCATTCCCCCTACACAGTCTGAATCTTTCTGCTGGATCTACGTTCAGTGGTCAGTAAACACTCCCCATCCTCAATCTCCCCAAGGGATATTCCTTTCATCGCCACCTGACTCATCCATTGTTCCGGGAGCACACCACCTCCCAGATTCTGGTGGCAGTGGGAGGAAAGCTCTCCTGGCATCCCCCCACCTCTGCTGCAGTCCTGTTGTTTCTCACTTACTTGTATAAAAACCTCTCTTCCTCCGGGGTCCTCTGCATCAATTGAATCCAGCTCTGCACCTCCACATATCTGTCTTCAAGGCCCCGAGGCTTCCTCCACTCCTCGCTTCTCCCCTTTGCTGCCTCCATCACACCCACTTACCTCAGGTTCTCCAGGCACCATGGTGACCTGACTGGGACACCCTGCAAACTGCCACTCGTCTCCTGGGCCCTCACCCAGAAGTGACACTCTGTCTCTGTGCATGCACGGTCAACAATCTCCTTTTGCATACCAGTCACCCTGCACCATCATTACTTTGTGCTAAGGTCTCATCCCTAAGCTATAAATACAGGCCTTATATGCAGTAGGCATTTGATAAATGCCCAGCTCCTTAACACTAAGGCTTTTAGAAAAGGCTACAGCACTTTGCCTTCTAGGAGAAAAATAATTCTACATAAACAGAACTTTCCACTTATCGATACTAGCATTATCTGCATCACCTTGATCAAACAGTTTAGTTTTGTTTATTGTTTCTTTTGTTTATGACTCATACAGATTATAAACTGCTGAGGTCAGGGAACTGTTCTTTTGTGATTTGCACTTCTAATGGAATTCATAACATCACGACTTCTCTCAGAATGAGTCAGTGGGCCAGGAAATGGAAAGAACTCAAAATCCTAATTCCCTCAAATGTCATCTTGACAAGCACTTAATTGCCTATGCCCGTCAGTGGGAGCACATCCTGCTGTGATGTGGATGGTGCAGAGAAACAGCACAGGCCGCTGGATGCTGGACAGGAAAGGGCCCCACCGGCCATCCTGCTCCTTGGTTTACAGGCGAGCGTGCAGAGGTCACCCAGCTGGCGGCTGCCTGCCTCAGGCACGGTGCCGACACACCACAGGCCACTGTGGAATACCATCATGCGCAGAAGACAAGAAACACTCAAATTACTCTACATCCAAGGTTCAGGTCCTTTCTCATGTTGAATTTTGGATGCAGTCCCAAAAGCAACGTGGGTACAGGCCAGGACAACGAGGTGCATCTAGAGCAGAAAGGACAGATGTGACTGGCCCTGCACACAGTCAGACACCCCTGGATGCGGAGCATCAACCGTGTGCAGGCAGCTGCTGTCACTTGTGGAGTCTCAACTTCACTTCAAGCACAGCACGCAAGACCCTCCTGTGTGTCACCACATGAACCTGCACAGCAAATTAGGAGGCGGTGAAGAGCAGGGATCTGGAGCCAGACTGTTCAAATCCTGGCTCCGCCATTTACTTGCCAGAGCCTTGGGTAGACTGCTGAGATCTCTTTGCCTCACCTGCAAAGTGGGGACAATAACAGTTACCCCTGGGAATGTCACTGTTGGATTAAGAGTTAAAGTGTGCTGGGGCTTAAAGCGCTTAGACCAGTGGTTCTCAGCCAGTGTACCAGGAGAGAGGCTCTTGGGTGTGCCACAAACATTTTTTTTCTTTTAAGACAGAGTCTCACTTTGTTGCCCTTGGTAGAGTGCTGTGCTATCATAGCTCACAGCAACCTCAAACTCTTGGGCTTAAGTGATTCTCTTGTCTCAGCCTCCCAAGTACCTGGGACTACAGGCACCTGCTACAACGCCTGGCTGTTTTTAGAGACAAGGTCTCACTCTGGCTCAGTCTGGTCTCGAACCTGTGAGCTCAGGCAATCCACCCATCTCGGCCTCCCAGAGTGCTAGGATTACAGGCGCGACCCAGCGCACCTAGCCCAAGCCACAAACATTTTTAAAGCTCATTCATTAAATTATTTTCGAAAGAAGTTCAAAGGACAGTAAGTATATTCTTTCTTTTAATTCTTTTTTTTTTTTTTTGATTAACATAATTTAGTGCACTGTGGAAGTATAACTATAGGTTTTTTTTTTTTTTGATTAACATAATTTAGTGCACTGTGGAAGTATAACTATAGGTTCAAGTGTGTCACCAGATTAAAACGGTTGAAAAACACTGGCTTAGACTGCTGCCTGGTGTGTGTTTACCTGTGTACATATGTACATACATACACATACAAATATTCATACATTAGTGAATTACTATTCATGGTTCCCATTTCTGAGGATATGGAGTTTTAAAGAGGTTAATAACTAGCCCATTCATCTCAAAAGTGGCAGATTTGAACCCAGAGCTGTATACTTTCTACCACCTTTCAAGTACATCCTGATTTCAGAGGAACTGAACTTCCTATTTTCTAAACTTCCTATTTCCAGGCTGGGTTCGGGGCTCATGCCTGTAACCCTCCACTCTGGGAGGCTGAGGAAGGTGGATTGTGGCTTATGCCTGTAATCCTAGCACTCTGGGAGGCTGAGGCAGGAGTTCCAGACCAGTGTGAACAAGAGTGAGACCTGTGGCTTGGCATCTGATAGGGCGCTGGCCACGTACACCGGAGTCGGTGGGTTCAAACCTTGCCTGGGCCTGCCAAACAAAAATAACAGCTACAACTAAAAAATAGCCGGGCATTGTGGTGGGCACCTGTAGTCCCAGCTGCTAGGGAGGCTGAGGCAAGAATGTCACTTGAGCCCAAGATTTGAGGTTGCTGTGAGTTATGAGGCCGTGGCATTCTACCGAGGGTGACAAAGTGAGACTCGGTCTCAAGAAAAAATAAATGAACAACAACAAAAAAAAGGGCAGCGCCTGTGGCTCAAGGAGTAGGGCACCGGCCCCATATACCGGGGGTAGCGGGTTCAAACCCAGCCCCAGCTAAAAACTGCAAAAAAAAAAACAAAAAACCTTCCTATTTCCTAAGTACCACTGACTGACACAATGATTTTCAGGAACACTGAATGCCATGCTGGCAATGACACCATTAGGTTACTACCACAGGGAATCTGACCCAGAAGACGACAACTTACAGGCCTTCACCTCAGTCTGACTGACCAGTGCAAATGAATACACAATGAAAGGCTGGGCATGGTGGTGCACGCCTGTAATCCAAGCATTCCGGGAGGCCGAGGTGGGTGGACTGCTTGAGCTCATGAGTTTGAGATCAGCCTGAGCAAAAGTGAGAGCCTGTCTCTACTAGAAAATAGAAAAACTGAGGCAAGAGGATTGCTTGAGCCCAAGTTGGAGGTTACTGTGAGCTATGATGCCCAGGGTGACAGCTTGAAACTCTGTCTCAAAAAAGAAAAGAAAAGAAAGAAAACACCACAAAGCTGCCTGTGAGGACTTCTATTCTGTCCGACAGATAACAGCCCCTTCGATCCTTCATGGTTTACTTCCATCTCCTGTGGCAGTCCTCCAAAGTGGCAACTTTTCAAAGGCTGTTAAAATTATGATGAGAGCTGGCAGATGTGTGTTGAGGCATTATTGACGACAGCCAAGACATGGAACCAACCTAAGTGTTCACTGGGTGAATGGATAAAGAAAATGAGGTTAATCCTAGCACTCTGGGAGTGCTAAACCATAGCCGGGCATTGTAACAGGCACCTGTAGTCCCAGCTACTCAGGAGGTTGAGGCAAGAGGATCACTTGAGCCCAAGAGTTTGAGGTTGCTGTGAGCTATGACACCATAGCACTCTACCGAGGGTGACAAAGTAAGACTCTATCTCCATAAAAAAAAAGAGAAGAAAAAGAAAATGTAGGACATTTTGTATATATAAACATATATAACGGAATACTACTCAGCCTTAAAAAAGGAAAGAAATCGTGTCATCTGCGACAACATGGATAAACTTGGAGGACACTGTTAAGTAAAACAAACTAGACACAGAAAGATAAATACTGTTTGACCTCATTTAAGGTTCCATGAGGAACTTAAAAAAGTCAAATTCATAGAAGCAGAGAGTGAAATGGTGGTGACCTGGGGCTGGGGAGGGATGAATGTTAGTCAAAGGACATAAAATTTCAGTTAGACAGGAGGAATAAGATCTACTGACCCACATGGTGGCGATTGTTGACAACAATGTATTGTATACTTGAAAACTGCTAAAAGGATAAATCTTGAATGTTCACACCACAAGAAAATAAGTATGTGAGGTAATGGTTATATTAATTAGCTTGATTTAGCCATTCCACTAGGTATACATCTATCGAAACATCAATGCACACCATAAACATATACAATTTTAACTTGTCAATTAAAAAAACCTGGTAGAGAAGCAGTGCCTTGGCTCACAAGGAAAAGGTGGTCAGAACTAGCTCCAATGCCACGCACCAGAGCAGCTCTCTGCCCTCCTCTCCTCTTCCTGTCCTGGCTGCACCCCGGATCTCACTGCCCCAGACACAAACCCGCTGGCCCCTCGCTCTGGTCCAGCTCTTCCTTACACTCCAGAGCCCCACACGCCAGGCGCCCTGACTGGGAGTGTTCCTAGCACCTCAGGCGTAGTCCACTCCGCCCACTCCCTGCCCCGTTCTGGGGGAACACACGTGCGCACACACAGACACACACCCCTAAGCCTCCCTCCATTACAGTCCGCTCCTCCCCCGACCTTTCCAGGTACTATTCCTGCTCCCACATTCCTGCCATTTACCCTCCTGGGGAGCTCAGCATGAAATGTGCACCATCTCCAACTCTCTCCCCTCCTGCCTCTCCACCCTGAGGGCTCCTGAGTCCTGCACATTCTGCTTCCCCTTTGTCTCTTCCACTCTCCACCCCCAGCCTGATGCACAGTGACACTAAAGATATTTGTGACTTAGAGTGACACTCTAAGAGATATTTGTGACTAAGAGTGATAAAGATATTTGTGACTAAGAGTCCCACCCTCATCTGGGCTTGCACCACCTCCAGCCAAGACTATAGCAATGACCTTGCAGCACCACCTCCAGGCTGACACAGCTGTGGGTGTATTTACTGTTCCATACACCTCCCGTGGCTTTTGCCCGCACCTAACAGTTAAGAACACTTCCCCAGAACAGAGAGAGAAAGAATGAGGGAGGGGTGGGGAAAGGAAGAGCTGAGAGAGGGAAGGAGCGAGGGGGGTGGGGTCTTGGTGTCTTGGTGTGTGTCACACCTTTGGGGGGCAAAACTCGATTGTAAGAGGGACTTTACCCAACAAATGCAACTAGTGCAACTAGTGTAACATGGTTTCTTGTACCCTCAATGAATCCCCAACAATAAAAAAAAAAAAAAAGAAAGAAAGAAATGTGGCAGAGACCTGCAGCTAGTGATTAGAGTGCTGAATGCTGTATAGGTAAAAACAGTAACTTTGGGGGTGGGCATAAGAACTCTGTGAAGTTCTTTCAAAGGAAGGCAAGCTTTGAGAACCATCTCCCTGTCTTTCTGGGATTCTGTTTTTTTTTTTTTTTTTTGAGACAGAACCTCAAGTCTGTCACCCTGGATAGAGTGCTGTGGCATCACAGCTCACAGCAACCTCCAATTCCTGGGCTCAAGCGAGTCTCTTGCCTCTGCTTCCCAAGTGGCTGGGACTACAGGCACCCGCCACAATGCCCGGCCAGTTTTTGGTTGCAGCCGTCATTGTTGTTTGGCTGGCCCCGGGTTGGATTCGAACCCGCAGCTCAGGTGTACGTGGCTGGCGCCTTAGCCCGTTGACCACCAGCACCGAGCCTCTTCCTGGGATTCTGAATCTTGGCCGTAAAGGACAACTTTAACCTCCATGAGTGTTCGGCTCCAGTTCTGTCTCACCTGGTTACATATGTACTGTTATGGTAACATCCCACTGATTACGTTGTGTTTGCATTTTGTGTTGTATTTTCATTTTCATTCCCTTTCAATTTCTTCTCTGACCCACGTGTTATTCAAAGTATTATGTAGTCTCCTAAAAAAAAAAAAAGAACACTTCCCCAGCCTGGCACTCAAGGCCCTCTGCTATGTGTACCTGGCCCTGCCACACGCTGCCCTCCTGCTCTGTTGAGGTGGCACTGCTCAGCACTCGTGCTCATGCCGCTTCCCATGTCTCTGCCTGTCTTCTCTCTATAGCAGCACCTGGGGCACCTGCTCAGTGAGTTGTTGGAAAAATAACTGAACAGACTCTCCCTTTCTACTCCATCCTCAATAAAATGGATCTGTTTAAATCCTATGGATCCAAACACAGCAAAATGAGAATACAGGGGACTTATAGAGGGTGTGCACAAGTTTGCAGGAATTTCAGCTTAGAGGGAAGAGAAATCTCTTCAATGATTTCAGCCATCTCCTCATTCTCTGTTAAAACTCACCTTACTTAGGCCCCAGAAAAGGCAGCCTCAGCTGTAATGCCAAGACAAAGACAGGTGGATTCTTGGCTGGCAAACTTACAAGGTGCAGGTCTGTGTGAACTACTGTCCATTGTGGGGATTCGACTTATGCCTTGGAGAAGGTATGATTCTTGTGTGCCAGAACAGTAAGAGTACACGTAGGTTCTTACTTCTTTTTTGTTTTGGTGCATGTAAAGAAATCCTTCAATGGTGTTTTACAATTTCAAAAATTGTCTCCAGAGATTGTGCCCATCCTCAAGGCCGTGTGCACACACCTCTTCTGTGTACCCTCTCCAAAGTGCCTCCTTTCAACTGGCTCGGCACGTCACACCTCTACTTTTTAGTCAACAAATCCTACCACCTGCCAGGCTCCCTGCTCTCCAAGGATTTTCTCTGAACGCTGCCTCGAACTTTGGTCATTTGTACATTGTATCTTATAAACCTTCATTAGGACTCTTCCCAGGGCCAGGGGCTACCTAACTTATATCTGTGCATGTTATACATACAGTGCCTTGGACATACAAGATATCAACATACTTGCTGAATTGAAGCAAATTTAATATTTTGCATAAAAATGCTCATTTTTGGCACAAGCACTTCCCCACTGATTACCGCTACATTCTGCTTGATCTCATCAAGAAATCAGCTACGAAAGCAATGGTGGTTAGATTGATAAAAATGCTTATTGGTTAAAGATGCATACCAGGTATTTAACGGTAAAATGACATGACATCCGGAACAGGCTTTATACTATTCCAGAAGAAAAAAAGCATGTATGTGTGTCCAGTGGAGGAAAAAGAGTGAAATAAGAGCAGCAAAACATTGATAACTATTGAAATTGGTGGGTATTTCTTCTACTGTGACTATTCATAAATCCTTATTTTTCATACCTAAATTCTTTCACAGAATACTGAGGCCAGTCCAAGTGCAGCATCACTAACATTCCAAGAAGCAGGGACCTGCTCCCAGCAGGATTCCAAGATGGTATCTGCTTATATCCACACTATGGCCAAAGGTCCAACTCCCAAGAGTGACCCTTCCCCAAAAGGAAGCTGTAACAACTCCTTCCTTAAAACTTTCTGAAATGGTTCGTGCCTCCTGCATGCAGGCTTCATCTAGAAGTTTTCACATAAAATGCCATCTTGTGCTCCTACAACAGTTCTAGGAAGGCATCATTATCCTCATTTGATAATAATGATAACTACTGCATTACTGGGGGCCTTCTAGATGCCAGGCACCATGCTATCTACCTTCTTTGCATTTTTGTTTCCTCTTCATAAGAACCTTATAAGATTGGCACTATTTTCATGTACATTTCCAAATGAAAAATAAACTAATAAAAGCAAAAATGTAGCCCAGAGGAGCTAAATTTTAGAAGACTTTGGTCTTATATGGTATCTCTGAGCAGAATTACAGGAGAGGCTATGGCTCCATGCCTGGTTCCCACTACAACCAAATCACACAACTTCCTTATTTATTTATTTATTTATTTAGAGACAGAGTCTCATTCTGTTGCTCTGGCATCACAACAACCTCAAAGTCTTAGGCTCAAGTGATCTTCCTCAGTCTCCTGTGTACCTGGAACTACAGGTACCTGCCACAACACCAGGCTAGTTTTTCTATTTTTAGTACAGACAGGGTCTCACTCTTGCTCAGGTTGGTGTCGAACTCATGAGCTCAGAGGCCACCTGCTTTGGCCTCTCAGAGTGCTAGGATTATGGTTGTGAGCTATCCGCTACCCCTAGCCCACACAACTTCCTTACACACCCAGGTTATTAATCCATTCTCAATCCCGAAACGTCTCAGAAGAGTGAGGATAACAGCTGAAGCACTAATCCTGAAGTATGCACAGCAGGGCTGTGTTCTGATGCCCCCTCTGAAGCACATTGAACTTGGCACAGCTAATTGACAAATGGGCTGTGGGCACCCGTTAGAGCAAACAGGAGGAGGAATGCCCTGTCTGCTGGTCATGTGGTTTGACTATCTTGAATTGGGCAAGGTCCTGTAGAGGCAGGTGAGCCTACTAATTATCAGAGAGTTGCCATAATCACTGGTTGTGTAACAATTCAATATCCTGAGCTGGGCGTGGTGGCTCACACCTATAATCCTAGCACTCTCGGAGCCCGAGGCAGGTGGATCACCTAAGGCCAAGAGTTCAAGACTATCCTAAGCAACATGGTGAGAACCCATCTTTACAAAAAAATAGAGAGGTAAGCTATGTGTGCTGTCACATGCCTGTAGTCCCAGCCCCTGGGCAGGCTGATGCAGGAGACTGTTTGAGTCCAGTAGTTTGAAGTTGCACTTGAGTTTATGATGAAGCCACTGTATTCTAACCCAGAAAACAGAGTGAGACCCTATCTCAAAAAACAAACAAAAAATGAACCCCAAACACTAATAAATCATCATAATCACCACCAAGAACACGTATTGAGCACTTAAGTATCAGGCAATACACTTTATATGCATTGTCCATACTATAAAATCAAGAAAACCAAAGCTTACTTAGAAACGTTAAACAACACACCCAAGACAACATCCCCAGAAGGTGGGGCGTGGGACTCAACACAGGTGTGTCCCCCTGACTGCAATGCTTGCCCACACACTCTTCTGCCTTTTAGGGCAACCTGGACAGACAGCTGATAATAGTTACCCTTAGAAAACCTACATGTCTGAATCTTATTTCCCATAGATGGCCCAGAACTCTGAAGTTTCTACCAAGTACTTAGCAGATTAACGGCTTTTTTAAGAAAAATAATTACCTTCTTTGCTGGCACACTGCTGGAAGAAGGGATCGTGCCCTAGTGGGGAAGAATGCAAATCAGGCTCTTAAGACTGGGCTGCAGAACTCAGCTCTGCCTCCCTCCACTCCCGTATCTGAAACCCGGGAACCCTCTCCAATTAACACCGTGGAAGTCTGGTGCTGACGCCGGAGAGCTCGACCATGAACTGATTAGTATCCAGCTCTTGCCAAAGGCTCATTTAAGACATCTGATAGCAGAAGGAGATGGCTTAATGTGCAGATTAACTAGCCATTCTTCAAGATTCTCTAAATTTTAGACATATACTAAATTGGATCAACACAAAGCAACATTTGTCCCCCGCCGTAATTCAGCTTCTCACAGAAACTCCTTCACACACTTAAGATTTATGCCCTCAGCTTTTACAGAGGGTGGATACAAGAAACATCCATTTTAACAATCGTTTAGGGCCTTTTGTTAAAGAACAGTTGAAAGCCCTGTCCGTTATGTTATTTATCCAATGCCCCTGAAATGAAAAAGCACATGATAAATTCAGTGCCAAGAAAAAGTTTGTCTCTGAAACAGTTTATGTTTTCCTTCCTTGGAGGAGAACTATATAATCACATCTTTTTGTCTCAGCTCTTCAAAACTTCAGAGGCAAACTCAGTGCTCAAATGCAGTAACTAATTCATCTCAACCACCCTTGCAATAGCTATTCTTTAATTTTCCCTTATCCCTTTTGATCTTGATTTTATTTTTATGTCTCCTGCTTTACACTGTGCTTCATTTTGCCAATTTAAATTTTTTCCCCTTCAAAGTAGGACATAAAAATTCTAAGTAAAAGAGCCTTTTTCTCACCCTCTAAAAATTCACTGTGACCCTTCTAAGGGCTGTACGTGCCCTTGGACTAGCCACACCCATTCCCATCACCACCCTGATGTCTTCCTGGTGAACACACTAAAACTCAAAAAAATTCCAATCACTTTCAAACCATCATCTGCCTCAGTGCACTGGCCCCCACAAATAAGGACAAGAACTGCCCCGCTACAGGACTCTACACGCTGGAGTTTCAGAAGTAAAGCTGATTCCCAAGGCCAAAAATGATTCCACGTAAGATTAAATATTTAAGACATATGACATCCTTAGCCCAGTTTCTGGCATATAGTAGGTTCTCAATAAATGGTAATTATTACTCTTAATCGGGTAGCAAAATTGAGTTTTGTGTCACACCTGCATGGGAACCAGTGTTCTCAAGAATTCTTCCATGACGACACCCCACAGTCTCACAACCTAAGATGACCTACAGAATAGAGTACTTGGCAGGTTTTTTTTTTTTTTGCAGTTGTGACAGGGGCTGGGCTTAAACCCACCACCCCCAGTATATGGGGCGGGCCCCCTACTCCTTGAGCCAAAGGCACCACCCAAGAATAGAGTACTTGGCAGGTCATTTTTTTTTTTTTTTTGGTCCACTTCCCAGTTACCTCGCACAGACCCCGAGTTGCATGTGGTACGGTGTCCAGACACATATACCTACATGTTACATTTATCTACACACAACCGTTTAGTGTCAGCCCAGGCTCATCAGTTTCTGGGCAGAGGATCCAGTGGGAAGTCTGGAAGAAAGGACTGCTGTGTACTCATGCCCTACTCGCCTCCTGACGAGCGTCCAAGCAGCTGTAATGGTGTGAGTCACAGAAACAGGGAAGGAGAAGATTTAGGAGGAACAAAAAGAAGAATGCGGCCATTTTTCATTCACTCACACTCTCGGTAGGTTTACTAAGGGGCAAACATCTCTGGATATTCCAAGACTTGAACATTATTCCTTTCTTTGCAGTTCTGATGTTCCTATGCACATATGTTAACATGACCGCTGTGTTGGTACTGATTTCTTTACCCATTCAGCAAGTGCGGACTGAGTGCCTATTATGTGCAAAGCACTGGGGAAGGCGCACGGTTGTCTGTGTATTAGCATCAGTCAGAGGAAGGCGCACTGATGACTTTCACGACAAAGGTGCTGGCACTCCACAAGAAAACAGACGACAGGATCCCTATGATAATAATAACCAAGCCTTTCCCACAGTTTAGTCTCTCTGTTTCTTCTCACTCTCTGGAGAACACAGCCACCAACAAATCCCTTCCAGTTAAAAAAGCCCTCTCCTTCCAGGGCACCCCTCCTGTTGTCTGACAGTCCCCGCATCTCCCCCCAGGTACACCGGGATCAATGCATGAGCTCTTCAAAGATGCCCTCAAATTGGAGTACAGGCAGCACTTTCAATAAAAACAAAATCCTTGAGCTGGGATTCAGAGGTGGGAGGGGGTGGGGGGGTTGTGGGGACTGAGAGCCAGTGCTGGGATTTGACAGCACCACACAATGTGCTGGGGATCAGAGCGGGGAGGCAAATTCAGCTCCAGAGATGAAAAATCTTCTTTTGGTGCTGACAACATCTGTTTTATTTTGAAGGTTGCTAAGGAGAGTTCTAGCTGGGCCAACATTGTTCCAGTTCAGTACTTCATAGTGAGTTTCTCGCGCAGGGTTCAGACGGCAGGAATAAAAGCTTGCCAGATAAACCCTGTTCCTTTTACTTTTCAGATATCAAAGGATCGATTTGCTAACGGGGACGAATAACACCCTGTCTCGTCTTCATCGGAATTGGACTGTCCCTTCTGCTGACTCTTATTACTCTTCTCCCCGCCCCCTCTGTCCCCACTGCCACCTCCCCATCTTTGCCATATAAAGGCTTATTAGGGAGAAAAGGACAGTGAATACACACCACTGAGCCAAAAGAAGATTTTGATGCAGAGGTAAGAAAGATTTGGTATGAATGGGGGGTCATGGCAGTAGGATCAGACAGAGGAGGAAATGATTTCCTGGCCTTTAGAGATCTGTTTTCCCTCATAATAGTCAGAGCAATGCCAAATGCCTTTGCCAAGGCTCATGGGATGGGAGAGAGATCAAGCTCAAAGCCAGGGAAGAGGCTGACTGGCTGCCCCATCCCAGCTTTGTAACAATGGAGGCAGGAGGAGAAGCTCTTTACACTTCACTCAACCCCACCCCCCTAGGGTTACTTGCAATTAAGACACACAAAAATTAGGAAAAGCTAGTATAAATTTTATCCAGAGGGCAAACATTTAGGGAAAAAAGAAACACAGAAGACATGCCAGTGACCTTCACATACACGACTAGCTGTTATGTAACAGGTGCAAAGCAGATCACTTGGCTCCTCCACCGGGGGGATGACACGCAGGGTGAGAAAACCTACAAAAAGAGCCTGGGGAAGCAGGAAGACCCCTCTGTGTAACTGGTATCTGCAAATAAAACCATTTGAGATTCAAGGGTATGACGTGAAAAACACGCTTTCCATTAACTGAAGGAATTCTCTTTCTGCACTGGACTTGGGAAAAGCATCAGCTCCTGCCAGGGAACACCTATGAGTCCAGGAAACAGAAAGGCAGAAGGGCAGCAGTCTCCTTCAGTAAAGACCCATTTCAAAGAGCTGTTCGGCAGTGCCCCAACCCTGTCAATCTCGACAACAAAAGGAAACCATATCATCTCAATGAGGAGGGTACTCAAGACAATTGAGGCCACATTTTCTAAACATTTCCCTTGCCTGCCAGATTCTATTTCAGCCAGTTTTGCTTTCAACCCCCCAGCTTAGGATCTATCCAGGCCAAAATGTGCTAGAACTGATATAAAGAATGTTAAAGTAACACAAAACATAGAGCACCCTGCCTCCTTCAGAAATCTCCCAGGAGGGATTACACAGGGAGGCCAAAAGCCATTCTCCAAACCACTCACCTAGCCAGGTCACGCCCACACTGGCTGGGGCAGACATGGCCTCTGCTACTTTGTGCCAGCTCCTGTTGTGTCCGGGTGCCCAGAGTGACACGTGGCAGAAATAGAAGCCGGAGTTTTCTTTGCTAACATCTCGAACCAGTAAGTGGTAGGAGCGTGCGTCCATGTGACTCAGAGCGATGTGAGGCGAGCTGTGCATCAGGGAGTCACGGTCCAGCCGTGCCAGCACGTGGGAGCCGGGCAAGGTGCTATCAGGCACCCTGCTGAAGTACCAGGCCACCTCGGGTCGGATGTCATCGGTCCGATCTGTTGTGATGTTGCAAGGCAGGTCCAGTTCCTTTCCTTCCACCACGGAGACATTCCTGGGCACAGCTGCTCGCAGAACTTGAAAATTAAAACAAATACATCTAGATAATCCAGATTATGTTTGCCCCTCCCACCCCCACAGCCTCCTTTTAGGGTGTCTCCTTTTAAGTTCCCAGTTCTCATTTATGGAATTAATGTTACGAGGCTTTGTACACTTGTAAGTGCTTGAGAAATATTTAAGTAAAACATGAATAAAATAGGCCACACTTGCCTTTATTTTATAAAAACAGTAATGGCAGCAAACATTTATAGATACCTACTATATGTCAAGCAGTGTTTTGAGAGCTTTATAATACTAATCCTCAAAACAAATCTAGGAGATCAGTAGATGCTATTACTATTCTGACTTTACTGATGAGGAAATAGAAGCCCAGAGAAGTTGAGTAACTTGCCCCAGGTCACACAGCTAATAGCAGAACTGGGATTGAAATCCAGACTATCTGCCTCTAGGAACTTTACTCTTCTGTTATATAACCCTTTGATAAGAATCTACTGATGCTTGCAAAGACAAAAATGACACTTTCTCCACGTGCATGTTAAAACTTGGTTTTACCAAGTAATTTATAGATAAAGGACAGCGTCATTCTGACTGATACATACTGTCAGTTGGGGGTGGGAAACGGAGGGTCAGAGGTAGGATGAAGCCATCTTCTGGACAAAAAGGAAAAATTGGAAGCGGAATGGCCAAGAAAGTGGAATCAGACAATTCTCCTTAGGAGTCAAGTCTTCAAAATATAACACCCTTAGAGAGTATTACTTATTTCATTAGACATGCCTACCTAAAAGTCAATCATAAAACACATATTCTAAACCCTAAACACAATGATTTTTGGATGACCCACACCACTGCCCTTTCTCAGTGTGGGTAATTAGAAGTAGACTATCTACTGACATGACATGGTGTTTGGGGCCACAGACTCAAGGCAGATCTAATTACAGCATTCCTCCATCTCAGCTTTTAGATGTAAACATTTTACTCTATTCAGGGGATTTTTTTTTTTTGAGACAGAGCCTCAAGCTGCTGCCCTGGGTAGAGTGCCGTGGCTTCACAGCTCACAGCAACCTCAAACTCCTGGGCTTAAGTGATTCTCTTGCCTCAGCCTCCCAAGTAGCTGGGACTACAGGTGCCTGCCACAACGCTCGACTATTTTTTGTTTGTTTGTAGTTATCATTGTTGTTCAGCAGGCCCAGGCTGGATTCAAACCCACCAGCTCCAGTATATGTGGCTGACACTCTAGCTGTTTGAGCTACAGGCGCTGAGCCCTATTCAGGGGATTTTTAAATACTACTATAATCAGAGAAGAAAAGAATGAACTCAGGGTAATCCTCTGGGAACACTCACTTAGAGGATAAACTGCCAACGCCTCCAGGGGATTGAGGTGAGGCACAGCCCTGGCCTTCTCCTTGGCTCAGCATCAACTGCTGTCCCCAGTAAGTTCAGGGCTTAAAGGCTGGTGCCCAATTCCGAAAAGACCCAACTTCAAAGCCCATGACTTTTGGCATACATTACTTTCACTATTTCCAAGGCCTGACAATATTTCAAGCAAGTATTTCAAGTCAAGTTCAAAATGCCCCTTGACATAAAAAACAGAAAATGAGGTGGGCATAGCACTAGAAAAAGAAATTTGAAAGTCTAATTTCTCCCTCCATCCATCCTCCAAACTTCTTCTCCTCCCTCACCACTATAAAAGGGCTAAAAGGAATCGAGGGTATCTTTTCGAGGATTCAGTAAGGAAACTGGTTCCCTGAGCTGGATTCTGTAGTTAGAACCACACCACATGGAACAGTGTGGCCAGAGCCAGTGGGATCCTGCTGAAGCCACCTCTGCAGGGCCGTTGGATACTGGAAGGAAAAGATGACCCTGAAGGGGCTGGGTCAGCAGAGACATACTCAACCCACAGCTGTGGACACTACCTATGGAGAAAACACATTCTTAGGCTCTAAAAATATCAGCAGGAATGTCTCTCCAACTGTGTAGTTCACTTTGTAATTTTCTCCATGCAAGTGGCTATCTTGTAACATCACTAACCATAGATCCTACACATTCTGGATATGGGGTGTAAAGAGCTTCATTATTTAAGTGGCTCTGTGCTACTTATCATAACGATATGATAGGAATATGTAAGTTGACAGCTGTAGACAGAGGAGGTGTTAACACAGAGAGAAAGACCATCTCTCTAGTGTGGTGGAATTTTTAAGCTGGGGTCCACAAAGATAATTTAGGGAGTGTGAACTTGAATGGGAAAAACAATTCCATCTTTGTATTAACTTATACTTGAAATATAGCATTTCCTCCCCTTGTGAAAGTAAGCATCAAACCAGTATAGTGTTACCTGCTCCTGAGACTTTGCTGCCAGGAGAAATAACAGATGTTTTCACATCACGTTATAGTTATTACAGACATCCTGAAATACTATTTACATTCATTGCTATATAGAAATTATAGCTGGCTCCGCAACCGCGGCACAGTGGTTATGGCACCAGCCACATACACCAAGGCTGGCAGGTTTGAACCCGGCCCAGGGCCAGCTAAACAACAATGACAACTGCAACAAAAAATAGTCAGGTTTTGTGGCGGACCCCTGTAGTCCAAACTACTTGGGAGGCTGAGGCAAGTTTCTCAAGAGAAACTCAAGCCCAAGAATTTGAGGTCGCTATGAGCTGTGACACCAGAGCACTCTGTCAACAGAGTGAGACATAGTGAGACTCTGTCTCAAAAAACAAACACACATGGCTTGGCGCCTGTGGCTCAAGCGGCTAAGGTGCCAGCCACAAACACCTGAGCTGGTGGGTTCGAATCCAGCCCGGGCCGCCAAACAATGACGGCTGCAACCAACAAAAATAGCCGGGCGTTGTGGCAGGCACCTGTAGTCCCAGCTACTTGGGAGGTGGAGGCAGCAGAATCGCTTGAGCCCAGGAGTTGGAGGTTGCTATGAGCTGTGATGCCATGGCACTCTACCCAGGGTGACAGCTTGAGGCTCTGTCTCAAAAAAAAAAAAAAAAAAAAATACAAACCAACAAAAACAACAACAAAAAGAAATTATAGTTGTTGTTAGGCCTGCCACTATATCTTATTATCAATGCATTCAAAAAAGCATAATATTACTACAAATTTGTTTTAAAAATATTTTGGTAACTATGTCAATATAATTATTTTTCTTTGTCATCTCTTACATTGCACTTTGTGATTTAAAACACGTTAATTCTGAGTAAGGATCTGTGGGCTTCAAAAGATCATGAAAGAGTGCCATGGCATGAAAATGATCACGAACCCCCCGTCTTAGGTCAAAGCCAGACATTATTTCCTGCCTAACAGGTTCAGAGAATTTCTTACAACTAGATATTATGGGTTCTGTGGTAATTCTGGGGAAAAAATAGTTTTACAACCGACATCCCTCCATAAAAATGGAACTTGCTGCAAAGCTGAAACTCTTAACACTTCTGTCTCAATAAAATATACTGTATTGTTTGAAGCAAGCTGTCTATCCGGGTTTTTTTGTTTTTTAGCTTTTATTTGAGGCAGTGTCTGTCACCCAGGCTAGGGTGCAGTGACATGATCAAGGTCACGATCACAGTTCACTGCAACCTCAAACTCTCGAGTTCAAGCACTCCTCCTATCTCAGCCTTCCAAGTAACTGGGACTGCAGGTGTATGCCATCACATCTGGCTAATTTTTTTTTTTTTTAATTTTTGTAGAGACCGAATCTCGCTTTGTTGCATAGGCTGGTTTCTAACTCCTTGCCTCAGTGATCCTTCCGGCTGGACCTCCCAAAGCACTGAGCCTGCAGAGCGAGGCACTGTGCCCAGCCTCGAGTTTTCTTAGGGCAGATTTCAGATAGACTGTTCACTTCTGATACAGAAGGTGACCTGAGTTCATCTGGAAAGCTAGCGCTGTGGCCACTGGAGACCACACTGAAGTACTGGGCAGCTCTTCTTGCTGATGGCCACAGTCACTCAAGAGCCTCCGCTCTGCTTCCACCACTCACTTTTACCGGACCCAACTCCTATGCGGTGGTGTAAATGCAGAGTGAAGTGCTCAGGGCAATGCACCTTGCTCAGACAGAACACGCCCCCTGCGTATTATCCTCCTGCTTTCCTCCACGTCTGAGCAGCAGAGTGGTCACACGTTCACATTTGTGGTCAGGAAATGAGGCCTGCCTTGGCAGCAGCAGCAAGTACTTAAGATCTGAAGACCATAGACTTCCAGAAAGCCAAGGACACCCATCCATCATCCCAAGCAAGGACTCTGCCCTGCCCTGGTCTTTTCACTTTGTCTCTGCTAAAGCCCAGAGCCCCACGAGGCCTGGTTGTGAGTCTCCAACACCGCTGACCCCAGGGCCCAGCATGGTGCAGAACACACTTGGCCTCTCCAGGCACATTAGAATCTCTATTGATGCTGCCGACACTGAGTCCACAGCAGCTTGTTTTCCTTTTATTCTTAGGTGCTTTAAAATGCAGTTTGTATTTTCTTAATTACTTGTGTAGTTAGAGTAAGAGGGGTTTAAAAAAATCTGATCCACGGATGACAGACCAAGGACTTCTCGTACATCCCCTAGGCTGGATGCTCCCGGTGTGTATATGACCAGAAAGCGAGAACCCCAGTCCCTCAGAGCTCCTCACCCCAGCGGGATGACACCTCTGAGAGGCTCTGGAAGGCAGACCTAGAGGACTCGGGTCAGACATGAGGGACACAGGGGTGTCCGACCCTCTGGCTTCCCTGTCCACACTGAAAGAGGAGCTGTCTTGGGCCACACATAAAATACAAAAACACTAACGAAAACAGATGAGCCAAAAGAAAAAAAGGTCCATGCACAACTTTTGCGGTACCTGCCACCACAGATGATCAAAAACCAGTCCTCATATAATCCACATGCGGCCAGCAGTCCACGGTTGGACAACTCTGTTAGGGTGAGCCAGATAAACACCCGAAAAGCTATGGAGCAAGGCAGATCCAGGGCCTCACGACGCAGCAAACAAGATAAAGCTGAACAGGCCCCTGTGACCACCAGGCCTGACCTCCTTCTGGCTGAGGGACTGCTCACTTAGTCTCTGGGTGAACGAATTGTCTGAGTGTAAGACGATGCGCGCGCTTCCATGGTCACCAACTCAGATGAAAGGCGGCCGCGAAGCCAGACTGCAGGCAAGGGGACACAGCAACACGCCCTCCCCAGACTATCACCGCCACCCACTCCTTCACCCCCACAGGCCAGGCCCTCACGGGAAGCAGAAATAGTTCCTGACGGAAGGGGCTGGAGCAACCTGGCTCAGTTCTTCACCAAGTAACAGAGTCTGACACCATTTCCAGAAGCTCACCTGTCGGCTGGATCACCAGGCTGGCGACTTCCACGGCCTTTTCTTGGATTTCTTGCCAGTTGCCCTGCTCCGCGATCCACTCGCTGACGATGCATCTGTAGGAGCCCTGGTCCGCAGACAGGGCCCGGGACACGGAGAGGCGGTAGGCGTCGCCCCCCACGGTGTCGAGGCGCACGTCCCCGCCGTGGTAGCGCTGCTCGTAGCCGGGCCCCGGGTGGAACCTGCCCTCGTGCGTCAGGGTGAGGACGCTGCGGCGCGCAGGGCCGCGGTGCAGCTCCCACTGCAGGGCCAGGTGCGTGTGCGACGGCGACGCGGAGGCGGCGTGGCAGCGCAGCTCGAACGGCTCCCCCTCCCGCAGGCTCAGGCTGGGTGGGGGCTGCGCGCTGGGGCCCACGTGCAGGGCGTCGGCCAGCACTGCGGGGACAGAGGACAGCGCGTTAGTACTCCGGCCGCGGCGGACCCCCTCGGCAGCGCCTTCTCTTGTTCCAAGGCCCACTCGGGCACGTTTTTTCCATTTTTTTCTTTTCTTTCTTTTTTGTCTTTTCTTTTCTTCCAGGGGAGGCAGGTTGGTGGTAGGGGGAAGACAGAGTCTCACTCTGTGGCCCTGCGTACAGTGCTATCTCCTCATAGCTTAGAGCAACCTCAAACTCTTGGGCTCAACTGATCCTCTTGCCTCCCATGTAACTGGGACTACAGGCGTCTGTCACAACGCCTGGCTATATTTAGAGATGAGGTCTCCATCTTGCTCAGGCTGGTCTTGAACTCCTGAGCTCAGGCAACCCATCCACCTCCGCCTCCTGGAGTGCTAGGATTACAGGTGTGAGCCACCTCCCTGGGCACGGTTTCCCATTTTCGTTCATCTGAAATCTCAATTGACTTTCTAATTTAAAAAGGAGGGGGCAGCCCTTTTAGAACTGGGTGGTGAAAGCTGCCTTTGGGAGTTGCCTTGGGGATATGCTTCTGCCCTTAGGCACTGTATTTTAGCCCTCTGTGCCTCAGTTTCCTAAAAGGAACTGGACCTTCCTCCGGCAGTTGACATGTGAATTACAGAGGGTAAGTTCCCAGGAATGCACCTAGCACTCAGCAGTCATGATAAAATAATTGGGTAACACTGGCTGGGACACAGGGCTAGTGTCGGAGCCTGAAGACTCTGAAGATAAGGTGACCAGTAAAGTTAAAACTCTACGATCCACAAGGGGAGAAAGGATGGCAGGAACTTCTCTCCAATTTTCTCAGGTCAGGAATGTCCAAGAATGACAGGGTGAGCACAGTTTGGCCACACGAGAGGAACAGACCAAGAAAAGCTGAGGCCTCAGTTATTCACTCTCCTAGGGCCTGCTGGTAGGCCAGCACGTCTACAGAGTCTAGAAAAACAGAGCCAGAGATCAAGGAAGTATCTGTGAGTGCTGTTCAGGAAAAGAAATAAAAAGCAATGGATATTGGTACTCTGGTAACCAGAGGAGGCTCTACCAAGAGCAGGGAACATCTATCAGGCTTGTTTATAAGCTTGAGAAGAGAATCCCAAAATACTACTCTTCAGAAACTAATCTGGTGTCTTTGAAAAGGGACTATTCCAGATAACATTAAAAAATGCTACATCTTTAGAAGAATGCATCCCAAAGACCCATCCCTACTGCCAAATGAATGTAATGATCTTCCGGTATATATACCAGTCTGTGAATCTGGCTAATGTGACTCGTTTTTCAAGGCCAATTCCTTTCTCAGCACACAGATGAACAGTTTAAGACCCATGAAGCAGCCAGGCATGGTGGCTCACACCTGTAATCCCAACACTTTGGGAGGCCAAGGTGGGTGGATCGCCTGAGCTCACAAGTTTAAGACCAGCCTAAGCTAGAGCAAGACCCCGTCTCTAAAAATAGCTGGATATTGTGGTGGGCACCTGTAGTCCCAGCTACTTGGGAGGCTGAGACATGAGAATTGCTTGAGCCCAAGAATTTGGGGTTACTGTGAGCTATGAGGCCATGGCACTCTACTGGGGATGACAAAGTGAGACTCTGTTTCAAAAAAAAAAAAAAGAAAAAGAAAAAAGACCCATGAAGCTGCAGGCCAGACCCTGAACCACCCATGCACCTGCGTGAGGCTCCACCTGGGCGGGAGTCAGTCTCTCTCATGGTCATCTGTCTGTCTTCCTGACCTGAAAAGAACATCCTCTTGCTTCTCTTACCTTCCAAAGATTGGAGAAGAAACAGAAAGGTGCTGGGGGGCATTCTCCTTCTATCCTCCCTCCCACTCAAGAGGAGACTCCAGGGGAGACAAGGGTATCTAGAGGTAAGACGTGTTGCCTTATTTAGTTCCAAGGTGAGAATGATTTGTGGGACTTTTTTCTAAAACTTACACGGTGGCCATAAGGTCCAGGTGCAACTACACACAAAATAAACTGCACCTGGACTTTATGGCCACCCTGTATATTTAGGATTTTCTATAGGAATAAGGAAGAGGTAATAGAAAGGCAGGATTTGATGTTTTAATACAACTTAATGGGCATAGCTGTTGTATCCCCTTGTCTAGCTCTTGTAGTTCTAGAGCTGAGCAGTGGTAGAGGCAACAAGTGAACTAACTGGGCACAGGCACCCTGGCTCCAGAGCAGGGCTCCCCACTATACCATGCTGTCTCCAACTCACTCATGGGATCATTCAAAACCATAGTGGAGTGAAGAGAAAGGGCCTCAGACATCACCTGGCCCATCCTCTGCCTTTAATCAGGTAAGACACTACTACTCCACTGGACAGAGGAGAAAGCAAAGCTCCAGAGGATTTAGCCTCTTGACACGGTCACCCACAGCCAAGTGGTAGAGGAAGGTCTCCCCCTGGCACGACTACGCAACGTGCAGATCGTACCTTTAACCTGCACTGTGTCCTCGTAGTTGCCCTGGACGGTGGCATCCGTGCTGGGGGTTGAACATTTGTAGTAGCCTTGGTCTGAGGGCTGGACATTCTTTATGAGGAGCTCCACGGCGTCATTGGCGGTTCGCCTTAGCAGGATGTCGCCCCTGTGCAGCCGCTCCCGGTACAGCTGTGCTGGGAACCCCACCTCCCACGTGCTCGCGAGCTCCACAAAGCTGCTCCCCGAAGATGAGAAGCTCCAATCAAAGTTTTGCTCACTGGGGCCATCATAGTCGCTGACGTTGCAGGGTATGGCCAGCTCGGTGCCCACCACCCGGACCAGGGTCCCCGTTGGAACTCTCACCACGCGTCCTCGACACAGAGCTGCAATGACAAGAAGGGAAGTACAGGTCTTTGATCACTCACTGTCTTCCCAGTGTTAACGTGGCAGACCGGTGGATGCTCCCACTCCAGGCACATGGCAGAGATGTGACGCGCAAACTGCTGGGAAAAACCTGTCTGTGTAGAAGGAGGTTAAGCCCATCCCTTAACTCATAAGCTGGAAATACAACCCTAAAATAAGTACCTCTCACACAATCAGTTTCCCAGGACCAACAGGGAGGCAGATCAGCATTAAAAGGAGGCTAACCATCAACCTGAACGGCCTCTTCCTTCCCATTACTATGCAACATACCGTCACTACTCAAAGTAATGTGGTCTTGGGTGGGAGAAAAGGGCATGGCTAATCAAGTATTTACATTTCTGCCCATCCTGTAACAACCTTCATCTCCAGAGACCATTCCCTGGGGCTCCTGAGACCTGATTTACAATGATGGATGCCAATTTTTAAATCCTAGAGCAGCCTGCTGATAAAATGATTTAACTCCTGTTATCTGACATTGCCTATAAATTATTTTTAAAATATGATGATTCTACCAAGTATTAATTTTCTATTTTCTGGCTCATTTCCTTCTTTCTACTCCTTACCCTGATCTAAATTCAGAATGGGGTTGGGAAGCACACAAGGAGGGTGTCTGGCTGGTTGTGGGGCATTATTAGGAACACGGTGGCTTGCTGCAGGGGATGAGTCCAGTAGACACGCTGAGTTCCCTGGCGTTCCCTTCCCCGGGTGACGTAACTCACAGGCCTCTCGGGTAGGACCCTCAGGCGTTGGCACTGACGCATCCTCTCAGATTCATCATTGCCATGAAGTTCAACACACTCTCATAGCATCTTTATTCTACCTGTGTTTAGATTTCAATTTGGACCCAATAAATGTGCATGTCTCCTTCTATAATGCTCTACGTACAGCACTAAGGCACACCGAAGCATGGGCAATGCGATCAGGGAGCCTGAGACCTCGCTGAGCTTTGGCCTCTTCAACTATGAAACGGGGCAAAAAGGCTTCAGAGACTTACTGAAATAAAATGCCCAGTGACAGTGTGCCAGATAATAAGGGCTCCATAAAATGGAGACTTCTATTCTTTATTTTCAATTTTGTTTTTATCACGTGTTATGGGTTGGACTGTGTCTGCCACCCAAATTCATATGTTGAAGTCCTGGCCCCCAGGACCTCAGAGTGTGACCTGGCTCAGGAATAGGGTTGTTATGGTTAGCTGTGATGAGGTGACACTGGAACAGAAGCCCCTCGTGCCCTACGACTGGGACCCTTAGAAAGGGGCAGTGTGGATGCAGACACGCACACAGGGAGAGCACCATGAAGATGAAGGCGGAAACGGAGGTGATTTGCCTACAAGTCAGGGAATGCCAAAAATTGCCGCACGTGACCAGGAACAAGGCAGACAGCATGGACCACGTTCTTTCTCTCAGCGGTTAAAGGAACCGACTCTGCTGACACCTTCGTCTTGGACTTGCAGCCTCCCAAACCCCAAGAGAAGAAATTTCTGCCATTTCTGTGTAGTGCTCTGCTGCGGCAGTCCCAGCAAACAAACACACCACTGCTGCTTGGTTTTCACCAGTTTCACTCATGTTTTTCAATCCCCGGGTCAACAACCTTTCACATTTTGTGAAATGCGTGTATAATATGTATGACTGGCATGTGTCCTTTTTAAAATGAAATTAAACAGACAGAAAACATTATGAGGGCACTGCATTTGGTAAGGGTTACACCCCTGGTAAAACTATCTCATTATATTTTGTTAGGTAAATAAAAGTATGTGTGCACCAGATTATATACCTTAATTCGGGTCAAGAATAGAACAGAAAAGTTAAGAGACACTGTTATAATGCTATCTCTTATCTTCTCTACCCATTGTCACTTACTCTGGACAGGAAGAAGGATGTCTCCATGTAAGAGAAGCAGTGATGGGGAACAGTGTGGCCCCCTGAGCAGGGCTGACCCTCCCCTCCTAGCCCATCTGGGGATGGGTCCAGACAAAATTCCAGTTGAAAAAGAAGCTGCTGATCCTTAAACTACATCACTCTCCCTAAAAATAAAACAAAGTTATTGGTACTAGTAACAGAAAAACCATGGGTCACATATCTGCCCACAGAGACTGGTAGCACCAACCCTAAACGTTGAGGAATGGTGCTGGAAGGTGCCACTTTTCCTTCTAAGGCAAATCATGCCCACAGGGTGACACCCGTGACCTCAAACCTACTACTTCTGGCTAACAGGCAGTAGACCATGGTGGCTGGCCAGCTTTCCTTAACTGCCCCCCCAGATGGGGCTGATGTGCTAGTTCACTTCTGGAGATGGGTAAATCCAAACTCTCCTGGCTCTTTTATGGAAAGACACTTTTGCTTCCAGTGGAATCAAGGTATTAACAAAGATAACTATGATGCTGAGTGTGGCCAGTCCTCTTAACCTTACGAGGAAGTCATTCCACAGAAGACCCAGACCAACCCTGTACCAGAGGTGAGAGAGAATATGCCCCTGTGATTCCATCCAGCCATTCCTCCCACGCCACCCCCACCTGCATGTGCTCCAGACACACATACATCCCTCACCCCGGACATTTCAATTTCTTAAAATTCCACTTACCCCCCACTTATTTTTTCTTTTTTTGAGACAGAGCCTCAAGCTGTCACCCTGGATAGAGTGCCATGGCATCACAGCTCACAGCAACCTCCAATTCCTAGGCTCAAGCGAGTCTCCTGCCTCCGCCTCCCAAGTAGCTGGGACTACATGCGTCCAACACAACGCCCAGCCATTTTTTGGTTGCAGCCATCACTGTTGTCTGGTGGGCCCAGGCTGGATTCGAACCTGCCAGCTCAGGTGTACGTGGCTGGCGCCTTAGCCCATTGAGCCACAGGCGCCAAGCCCCCACTTATGTTTCTTAAGCTAATTTCTGTCACTGGAAACTAAAAGAGCATTGAAATAATATACAACTACCCAGCACGGACCAAGTCTCTGAAGCCATCACCACCACAAGTTAACAAAGAAATTAGGTGATCACTTTTTTACACTTAATTTTCCAGATAATGAGATAACTCCAAATCACTGAAAACTTTCAGAACTTTCTCCATTGTGTGGAGAACTCCCCAGAGGCCACACAGGTTAGTGCCTTACCTCCTTGCACCCAAGTTTCCTCATTATGAAACGGAGGCCAAGGTAACCACGCCCCGAGGGCTGTGGTAAGGATTAAAGGAGCTAATACACTTACAGCATTCGGCAGGGCTGGCTGGTGGTGAGGGTCTACGGTTATCTGCTGGGCAGGCTGCCTCTAGAATAAACTTGATCATAATCATCCACCTTGCTTCCTTGGCAAGGCTTACAAAAGAATTACCTAATGTGTAAAGCTTTTCAATTCCTTTCTTTGGCCAAGAAGGTAGCCAGTGTTGACAACGTGCCCACAGGGTATGGCTGTATCTGTTGTAAGCCCTCCATCTTTATCCTTAGCAATGGGAGCTTTGGGACCAGATGCAGCTCTTTGTCTCAACTCTACAACCTTTCTTCCACATAGCTATTAAAATCATCTTTTTAACACAAAACCCAATGTCACTTCACTCATCAAAAGTGTTTAATGGCTCTTTATGCGGCTTTTGAATAAAATCTACCCTCCAGCTATCCCCATCCATCACCCTGGTTCAAGCCACTATCCCTCTCACCTGCATTATTGCAAAGGCCCTAAATGGTCTCCTGGCTTCCATTCTTGCCCTCTATTCTCAAAAAAGCAAAAGAATCCCCCTCCCTTTTTTTGAGACAGAGCCTCACTTTCACCCACTATAGAATGTCATAGCATCATAGCTCACAGCAACCTCAAAGTCTTGGGCTCAAGAGATTTTCTTGCCTTAGTCTCCCAAGTAGCTGGGACTATAAGCACCTGCCACAATGTTTGGCTATTATAGAGATGGAGTCTCGCTCTTGCTCAGGCTGGTCTCCAACCCATGAGTTCAGGCAATCCACCCACCTCGGTCTCCCAGAGTGTTAAGATTATAGGCGTGAGCTACCGCGCCTGGCCTCAAAAGAATCTCTTAAAAAATTAAGTTGCATTATATCTTACTCTGCTTAATACTCTCTAATCACTTCTCATCTCATGTAGATTAAAGCCCAAATCCTTACAGAGGCCATCAAGACCTCACAGGATCTGGCCCTCTTTGTTTCTTGGACCTCACATCTGCTGTTCTTCCTCCGGTATACTCCAGCCATGCTTTCCTCCCAAGGTTCTACCCCCTGCAACCTCTGGGCCTTTGCACATCCCCTCAGCCCATAACACTCTCAGATATTCACCCTACTGGCTCTTTCACCAGCTTCAGATCTTTATAGCAATATGATCTTCTTAATGAGGCCTTTTCCAACCACCCTAAAGTGGCATCCCTTCCATTCTTGCTCCTGCCAAATTTTCATCAGTTATCACTCACGTATATATGTCATGTGTGCTTATATATTTTTACTATGACTTACTGTCTATCTCTTCCCACTGGAATGTAAGCTTCTGGTTTGTTCACTGCTAAATGCCAGTGCCTAGAGCACAGCCTAGTATGTTGCAGCCCTTCAATAAATATTTGTTAAATGGAAGAATAAATAAAAGACATACACAACCATTCATGATCTTGCTCATGGCTACCTCTCCAGTTTCATCTCCTACTATTCTCCCATCTTCTAATGCATATATCAAATAAAGCAAACCACCATTCACTTTCTGGAAATGTCATGCTCTCTGGTGCTCCACAGCCTCTGCTTCTGTGCCTCCTTCACCAGGAATACCATCCCAGCAATCTCTTCATCCCCTTACAAGAGGCAGCTGTAGAACCACCCCCACTGCGAAGCCTTCCCCATCTCCCAAGGGATCACTTAGGTACTCCTTCCTCCGTGTTCCACTCAACCTGCAAAAGTACCTTCAATATCAGCTCTGTTATAGTGCCGCTGGGAGAAGTAAAGCAGATATGAACAGATGCTGGAAAGATCAAATTCTAATCTGAAAAGGTACCAACCGAGCAGCGTCTTGCAAGCAGAATGGAGCCGTCCTCCCGTCCATGCAAATCAAGATTTTAAATTTTGGTAACAAAATTTCAGCTTGCCACCAGCAATCTGGTATTTAGCACAGATTTCCTTTTAATATTGTTAAATAACAGCTAATGATATTTAAAAATAAATAAAACTTGCAGAAAATAAAGCATATGGCTCTTTTCAAATTAAAAAGGATATCTACAGAGCCATATGTTGCCAATTTTTGTCAAAACCTTTTGTAACAGTTGATAACTGAGTGAAAATTTTCTAATTTCTATCAGTGTTTCAAACTAAGAATCACATACTCTTCTACATCTGAACTCCATAGTTAACTTCCCCAAAAATGTCTTTAAGTGACAATTCATAACTATGACTTCATTGGTTTTCAAGGGTCAAAATAAGAAAACTTCAAACAAAGAACATTTTCAACCTTAAAAGTACTATTAAGGACACCAGTGTTTTGTTCAATGACACAAAAACCTACATGATAAGCTTCCATTAAAATTTAGTGCCAGAAAAAACACCTGTTGATGGACCATAGTACATTCTTTTCCAAGAAAACAAAAAACGTATTGATTTCTCAGACCAGTTACCACAGGCTCAGAGCACCTTTGATACTCAAGACAAAATAAGGGCACCTTAATACACATAACCTTTGTGCTAACTCATTAGCCATCACAATTACAAGTGGCCCGCATCATGCAGCAATGCCCTGTTTAGATTAGACCCACCTAGATAAGTCTCAGAAACCTGAACGTTCCCTGAATAACCTGCTAAAGTTCCGTAACAGCTATAGAGGGACTCAAACCCAGGTTTATCTGGCCAATGCGCTGTATCATCATGCCAAAGATGGACGAGGTTGGTTCGCCTTTAAATGCATTATATGTTATCCCCTTCTGTTTATATTTATTATCTTCGATCTAAAAAGGAAGAAGAAATAGCATAAAATTCCATATAAAATATTTCAAATTCTCCAAGAGCAATGTGAACCAGATAGGCAGCAAAGTAACACAGAAATGGGTAACTGGGAGAAGAAATATTACATATTCTCAATATGAAGTAGATAGATAGGAGAAATAGAGAAATGGGATTGTTAAAAATAATTTCCAATTTCTTAAGTCTTTTTTTTCCTGATATGCCAAAGTCATTAAGTGATGCCAACTCTAACATCATACATACCTTGTATTCACACTCAAAAAAGGTAAAGAGGATTTTATTCCAAAATCACATGGGGAGACTTTTGGAAGGCCTCTGCTCTGACTTCTCAGCAGCAGGTAATTAACAACTAAGAGTTAATTATTTCCAGATTACCATTTCCCTTGGAATACTCAAGAAACTAATCAAATGCCTTCAAATTTTCTCTTATCGTGAGGAATAGATAGGGATAGGCAGAAAAAGTCAGGCAAGTTTTTCAAGGTAAACAATTACACAATGTTTATTTCTACAAGTGTGCTTGGCAACTGTGAGGAATCACTAAAGAGACAAGCCAGCAAACGTCATTTATCTACCCTTCCCAACTCTTCCTGATATCCATAGGAAACAGATTTTATTTCCCAGTTTATCATTAACATTCTTCTCAACCAAGACCTGCAAAGTAGAGCATAGCTGCAAAGAACTCTTGCAATTGTCTCTATTATTGCTCAAATGTCATCATTTCACTGAGCTGCCTGGAAGCAAACAATCTGACTTTCCAATCTGAACCATTTGTAAGATAAGCATCAGCAGTTATCGAATCCAGGGGTACAGGTAAAGCTAAAATACTAAAACTAAACAGCTTAAGGTATTTCAGTTTGCCTTGTAAATAGATGCCTAAATCCCACTCTCTGAGTCCTTACAAGGCCTTTAAGAGAGACTAGGGGCCTGTGGGTTTCCCTATGGAGCTCCCAGTCCACACATAAGCCAGAAGTGAACATATAGGAAGACGAACTTGTAAAACCTCATAGCACTGGAGTATCTCCCTCACCAAATGAAAGACCTTTGTCTCCTCAAGTCTGCCTCTGACAGGTCTGGCAGGAAGGCATCATGCCAACCTGCATCTGGGCAGCCCCTGAGTGATGAAAATGCAACACAGTACACTGAACAAGTTACAGGCAGCAGAGCATGTACAATAAAGTCACATACGGCAGAATTCCAAAACACCATCCAGAAGCTCATAAGGTTCTACTAGTAGCATATATAGTCATTAAAAAAAGAAAAAGTTCAGCCAAAATCTCAGTGAGATACGCTAGACAAATTTAATATCACTCATTCAACAAACAACTATTGAGCAAGAAGCTCCTGCACTAGGTGATAACTGAGAATAAAGGATCTTCCTTTAAGGCACTTACAGTATGCTAAGAGTCACAAGGTGTACACAAAAACTTCTATACAGGGGTTGAGTATTCCTTGTCTGAAATACTTGGGACCAGAAATGTTTCAGATTTGGGATTGTGGAATATTTGCATTTTACTGGCTGAGCATTCCAAATCCAAAATTCCTAACTCTGAAACGTTCCAATGAGCATTTCCTTTGAGCATCATGTCAGCACTCAAAAAAGTTTTGGATTGGCCAGGTGCAGTGGCTATAATCCTACAACTCTGGGAGGCCAAGGCAGATAGACTGCTTGAGCTCAGGGGTTTGAGACCAGCCAGAGCAAGAGTAAGACCTTATCTCTACTAAAAATAGAAAAATTAGCTGTATGATGTGGAGATCACCTAGCTGGAGTCCCAGGTACTTAGGAGCCTAAGGCAGGAAGATCAGTGTGCCCAACCTCAAACCGTGAGGTTGCTGTGAGCTATGATGATGCCAGGGCACTCTACCCAGGGCAACAGAGTGCAACTCTGTTTCAAAAAAAAAAAAAAGTTCTGGATTTTGGGGCATTTCAGAATTTGGATTGCCACATTAAGGTTGCTCAACCTGTGTAAGGAAGGGTGTAAGTAACCAGAGAGAGATAGGAACAAGTGCCACAGAGTCCAAAAGAGAGTGAGGGCATTTCTATCCAAAGGGATTAGGGAAAAGCTTCAGGCAGTGTCAATATTGGGCCTTTGAAAGATGGCTGAGTGAGGGGCAGGTTGAACAGTGACCAGAGAGGTGGGGAGTAACATAAAGACCTGGAAGGGAACATGTGGGGACGTGTGGTGAGGGTGAAGACAGGGCATGAAGACAGGTGTTTCGGGAGCAGCTGGAGTGGCAACATGGAGGCCCAGAGATGATTCAGGAGCCCTCTAGCAGGTGACAGGGGGAGGTAACAAGAACCCAAGCAAGGGCAGTGTGGGAAGGAAAGGCAGGTGCTAGAGGGCCGTGCCAGAAGAGGATCCACTGGCTGACCTGTGAGGTGAGAGGGAGGCCCAGTGGAAGCTAACGGCTGGTGAAACTGCTTTCTAAAGGAACACACCGGAGAAAATAGTAAGACTTCTGCCATGTTGAAACAGCCACCAGGCAAGTGGAAGGGAAACCCCTAAGCTACTTCAGCCTGACATGAATGTGAGGTCACAGGCACGCGGGGAGGGGGCAGAGAGGAGAGCTGCCTGCAGTGAAGGTGTGGGAGCCCATGAGGTCACCAAGAGACGGAGGTGAGCGCAAGGGGCAAAGCCAGTGAGCTCCCACGGTTAAGACACAGCAGAAGGGAGGGTCCGCGAAGGAACGGCAGCCAGTTAGGAAGAAAACCAGGAAAGGCTCACGTCCTAGCAGTCACGAGATGCAAGAATTTCAGGAAGAAGTGTTACAGCTCTTTTAGAATTTGTCTAGCAGGTTTTCTGGTCTCTACCAGAAGGCCTCCCCCCACCAAAAAAAGAATTTCAAGAAGAAAGCGCCGAGAGTGACACTGACCTGTACTCATGGACACGCCCATCCACGTGCCACCGGGAGCATGCGCGCTCGGGAGTTAAGGCAGGCGCTGTTTCCCGCCACGTCTGCGCCCGGCGCGGTACCTACAACACACTCCTAGTATCTATGTCTCTGTTTGGGGAAAATAACAACAGCAGTGCCAAACATGCCGAAAAGTCAAGGAAGATGGTACCGAGAAAAGACGAACTGGCGACTAAGGAATCATCGGCAGCCTCCACAGACGTGCGCTTTCAGTGACGGGTGTGGGATTTGGACAGTAAGAGCCAGGGGGGAGAGAGTGACCAGAAATGCAGGGGAGAAAGGGCACAGCCACGAGAAATGCACTGAAGCTGGGAAGAGAAGGGGCACAAGCCAGCCAGCAGCCGCCGCCACCTCTTCCAGGCACAGGGACACACAGCCAAGAGGCCCTGCCTGCAAGCAGCCCGCGTCCTGGTAAGGAGGGAGTGAGGAAATAAACTGGTCCATGCTATCATGTCAGGGGAAGGCCTCTCTGAGAGGTCAGATGGGAGGGAAAGAGGGAGAGGGGCTGTGTCCTGGGGCAGGACTGCTACACACAGAGCAGCAAAGAGAAAGACACGACGATGAGCAAGTTAGGGCATCCAAGTGACAGAAAACATCAGTATGACTGGGTTACAATGAAGGAGGGGCCAGGGGCCTTGCATTCTTGTTGAAACAGGAAGCACATAGACAGCAAATTTGCGGTGGGCAAAGCCAGAGTCCTCTTCTGGCCACTGAAAGTTTTGAGATCCCTGTTGGACACCAAGTGGAGATGCGATGGAGTAGGCAGCTGGATAAATAAGTCTGGAACCAGCGGGGCGTCCAAGCTAGAGTAATTCACTGAAGAGTCACCTGCACACAGACAGTATACAAAGCCACAGACTGCACGGGATGACAGAGGAGAAGCAGGAAGAGGCAGAGAGAGCCAGGGATACAGCCCTCACTTTTGTCAGGTCAGAAGAAGAAAAGGATGTATTCAAATACAGAAAAGTTCTGAGGCAAAAAGTTTGAGAATCTTTGCTATGTCTCTATTGCCTCACTAAGGTAGTAAAAAAGAGGTTCAGATGCTTATGATGAAAAGGTTTATCATGGCTACAATCCCAGCACTCTAGGAGGCCGAGGCGGATGGGTTGCCAGAGCTCACAGGTTCGAGACCAGCCTGAGCAAGTGTGAGACCCCCATCTCTAAAAATAGCCAGATGTTGTGACAGGCGCTTGTAGTCCCAACTACTCTGGAGGCTGAGACAAGAGAATCGCTTGAGCCCAAGAGTTTGAGGTTGCTTTGAGCTACGACGCCATAGGGCAACAAAGTGAGACTCTGTCTCAAAAAAAAAAAAAAGAAAAGGTGAAAGAATTGTGAGTGAAACAAGGGCAGGTGTGGCCCTTAAGTCTCACAATCTGCCCTTAATCCCAGGGGCTGAGATCACCCTTGCAAGTCTATGCCGGGCTACAGAAACGCCAGGAAGGGTGACTAAGACCAGTGTGACTAACAGGCTGAAGGGGTGAGGAAGGGTGGTCCGGACTTAAACCTTGTTCTCACTTCACATTCACACGACAGTTTCAGGCTCAGGTGGTATCTGGAGTGATTTATATCTGCAAATTTTCTGGCTTTCATGCATGTGTTTCCCTAAGGCAAAGGAGATTAGAAAGGAGCGGAGAGACGGGAGCCTGTGCACACCATCCGAACCGATGGGCTCCTCACAGCCGACACAACTTTTCTACCTTTTGATGCCAAGATAACCATCACCTCCTGCACTACAGACAAGAATGGCATGGACGGCAGGAAGAGACTCCACGCTACCAACAACTGAGAAACAAAACTGCCAGTCACTTCGTAAAGACGGGCTCATTAACTAACTGAACTCCCTCTCGCCAGCGAAGCGCTGGATCACGAAAGCACAACAATGCTTCTAGTTCTGTGGCCTTTGAGGTCCTGGGAGGCCAGAACCAAGCTGACTCTTCAATGCCACGTTATGAAATGGTGGGGTTTTGTTCTGTGTCACCTTGGCTGAGCCGGAATCACATTCCCCGGCGTCCTCTCCTCTGAGTAGCCCCATGTGGGAGGTGTGCAAAATAGAATTTCACGTGAGGTTTGGGAGGTGGAAGTAGACCTGAAGCCTCTGCACTCACTCTGGGGGTCCTTATGGTCAAAGGCGATGAGAAGGGTACAGGTGCTTGTGGGCACCAGCTTGTCCTTGCTCTTTCTACTCCGGTTTTCTTCCCAAATGCCACTCTTATGGAGCCACAGACACTTGGCTGCAATCTCATAGCAAAGACCCCTGACCCAGCCCACACTGCCTGGCTTCCAGCTTCCTCTGTAAGCTTCCACCACCATCACCCCCAGCTTGACTGCTCATCTGCCTCCTTCGCTGGTCTGTGACCCTGGAGAGGCTGCTCACCACAGGCCAGGCGCAGTGGCTCACGCCTGTAATCCTAGCACTATGGGAGGCCGAGGCAGGAGGATTGCTTGAGCTCAGACCAGCCTGAGCAAATGTGAGACCCCGTCTCTACTAAAAATAGAAAAATTGAGGCAAGAGAATTGCTTGAGCCCAAGACTTGGAGGCTGCTGTGAGCTATGATATCACCACACTCTACCAAGAGCGACAGCTTAAAACTCTGTCTCGAAAATAAAGAAAAACAATTGTCCACCCTGCCAGTGCTTCAGGATGGTGACCAGTGACTCCTCCCTAAACCTCCAACTCTCCAGATCTTCACTCCCCCAATTCCTTCCATAACTGTGTCAAGTCTAGTTCCTCTCATAGATGCCTATCCCATAATCTTTAGAGTGGCCCTGCTTCCCTGATGGAACCCTCACTCACTTAGTAAACCAAGTACTGAGTGGACAGCTTTGCCTTTAAAGACTCAGTAATTGTCAAAAACCACCTTTCATTTATAGAATTGCTTTATAGCTGGCAAACCCCAATCACATGATTTAAGACTTAAGCTTGAGAGGATTAAATAAGGAAACTGAGGTTCTGAGAAGTTATGAGACCAAACAATAAAAAAAAAAAAAAAGATGCAAAAATCACTTAGAGGCAATCTGTCCTAATGAGTAACAAAAAAAAAAAAAAAAAAATTCCATGAACATGAAATGATTTAAACAATTCTCCATCCAAAGACCAGAGATAGAAAAGGCTGAGGCAAGATCTATCCGCAAGGATTATTTTAGAGCATTCTATAAAATTAACAGCTGCTAGAGGCCCAAGCACTGCCCAGCATCCCTCACTACTCAGCCATTTTTAATCCTCTCCATGTTCACACTGGCCAACATCGTCTGCCAAGTTCTGTGTGAACACCTGGTCCTCCTCTCAGCCTCCAGTTTAAGAGAACAGGGGATTCATACTGGGCTTAAGATTGCCTATGAGCATGAATGGCACCCGAGATAACTGGTGAACTTCTCCCCCACTCCCTACCTTGGGTAGCGTTGTCCTCTCTCCCCTTATCTGACCAATTCCTATAATCATTTTCTTTTTCTTTCTTTCTTTCTTTTTTTTTTTCCTTATTTTTGAGACACAGTGTTACTCTGTTGCTCCGGGTTCAGTGCTATGGCATCACAGCTCACAGCAGCCTCAAACTCTTGGGCTGGAGCAATCCTCTTGCTTCAGCCCCCTGAGTAGCTGAAACCACAGGCTCCTGCCACGACACTCAGCCAGATTTTCTATTTTTATAGAGATGGGGTCTCCCTCTTGCTCAGGCTGGTCTCGAACTCTTAAGCTCAGGCAAGCCACCCACCTTGGCCTCCCAGAGTGCTGGAAATATAGGTCTGAACCATTACGCCCAGCCCCTAAATCCATTTTCTGTTCTTTTGCCTTGTTTATCCCTCCTCCCCAGCAACCCTTAAGCCTGCCCTCGACCTTTACAGATTTATAGCCAGATGCTATGGGTGATGAGGGGTCCCTGCCCAGCTTCCTTGATGAGGCTCAGTAGTGACCATTTGGCTTGCAAAGAAAAGAAAACGACAAAGGAAAACACTTTATGTCAAGCTTGTATTTCGTTCCTTCGCTGGGCAATCCTTCACCGCGCACCTGTGTGCACAAGTACATCATCAAAGACATTGATGAGCTGACACCTAGCCAAACGTCAGACGATGAAGATAGAGCCGCATGTCGGCCTCACAGAAAAGCTGGAGGGAAGGAGTCCTCCGACAAGAGGAGGATCTTTTAAAACATCAAGTAAACAATGAAAATGAGACCACTTTAGGGAAGGCAGAACCAGAAAAAAATAAATTCACCCACACTGTCAAGCTTACACCCCTTCAAGTGGCATGCAAGCCTCTTCAGTCTTACAACTTTCCCTTAACCTACAACTCAAGCCCCTGCTCCAGCTGCAAAACCCCTGCGTTCTTCATTCATTACAAATGAACACACTCTTATAAATGGGTGTATATTTTCCCCCATGCTTTGCCCTCTGCCTAAAACAAATTTTCCACCGATGCTCTGACAGAAAAAACCTTCTGATCCTCAAGACTTAACAAGCTCAAATGAGTCCAGCTTCCTGAAGCCTTTTCTGATGCCCAGGTGGTGTTCAGAAAAGGCTCACCTACCACCACCATCACCCCCAGCTTGACTGCTCATCTGCCTCCCTCGCTGGTCTTATGACCCTGGAGGGGCCTCTCACCACAGCCCCCACCTAGCAACGTGCCAGGTGATGCCATGACAATGGTCACTCCTATCTCAATAAGCTTCTGGAACTTTAGAGCCAGAACTGATATTTGGATCATCAACCAGGTGGGTTAAGAGGAGTTACTTAATGTTAGTTTCAGAAACAACCTGTCGTCAATGAACTTTCAAAAAGCTCTTTGGGGGCCAGGCGAGGTGGATCACTTGAGTTCAGGAGTTCGAGGCCAGCTCTGAGCTAGAGTGAGAGCCCTGTCTCTAAAAAAAAAAAAAAGCTGGCATTTATGCTGGGCACCTGTAGTCCCAGCTACTCAGAAGGCTGAGGCAAGACGATCATTTAGGCTCAAGACTTGAGGTTGCTGTGAGCTATGACACCATGGCACTTTACTGAGGGCAACAGAGTGAGACTGTCTCAAAAAAGAAAAAAAGCCCTTCGCCAAGGCCATCCCAGGAAGTGAGGAGCATGTGACTGGAGCCGCTGTGACACACAGCATTAGCTGAAACAGTTCTGACACCTCAGGAAGGGACACAATGTCAGGATCACAAACCCCAAGTTGCACCACATCAATCGTATTCCGCTCTGATCTGGGGCTAGTAAAAGCCAACTACCTGGGTGCTTTGGCTCCTTACAAAAGGTTCCCAAAGCAGACGTGGCACTGAAGCCTTTGAAAATGCACAGGTAGAGAGGAGACACGGTGATGACACGAACAGGTGCAGAGCACCAGGTCTGATTTCTTACATTTTCTGCAAAAGCACCTCTGGCTAAAGGGCCCGGATGACTCCCCTTCTCTCTAAACGTCTGGCATTTTGGTGTGGGGGTGTCTCTAAGGATCCTTGAAGACTTCTTCAATGGCACTTCTCTTCCTGAGTATACATCATACCTCCACTCTTAGAGTGGCATCTCCAGTAGTTGAGGGACTATGTCTGGGCCTTTATGGGCCCCAAGCTCCAGCATATGCCTGGCTCAGGGTAGACAACCGTGAACCAGGCAGTGAGAAGAAGCATGTGCCATAGGCAGCCACACCCCTGCCCCTTCCTTCACACGTGGCTCAACACGGGCAGTTTGCTAGAACCGTGGTAACACGCAGGCAGCCTGTGGTTTGAACAAACCCAGCCCCAAGGAGCTTGAAGCAAGCCTGGGACTGATGAGGTCTGCTTCTCTAGACTGTGCACGACCAGGACGAAGCCGGGAAGGGAGCAGATGTCATTTGGGGATGGGGAGGTCATATCAACCCCATGAAGGGAGGACGGGGTGGAGGGAGGGGTAGACAATAGTGAGAACCCACCAGCCGTTTGTCTTCCACACAAGCTGCCAAGAAAAGAACTGAGAAAACCCACAAGAGGAAGAATGCAGACTTTGTCTCCCCTCCTTTTTCATGTGTGGGTTCCATTCTCTCCTTCTCTACCACAAAAACCTCTTCGAAATGAAGTTGCAAGCAATTCTTTCCAAAATAGAAACAAAAACAGATAATAAGCACACACGTGAAAGACAGTAAGGACACACAGATAACTTCTGCTCCCTTTATGACTTAAGGTCCACAATTTTATAATTTATTTCATATAGGTATTGTATGTATCATTTATAGCATACATGCGTATCATATATGTGTATAGTATATATGTATGTCATCTATATTACAGGTGTTTTCTAAACCCGTAAATTAATTCAATTATACAAAGACTCAAGTTCCTACACACTGAACTTGGCACAAACAGACCTGGTCCTGCTTCGGAGGTGCTTGCAGCCTGAGGTCAGACAGACAAAACATGCATCTTAATAAATGGACCTTCATGAACCCTGTGCTTTGGGGGAGTGCGTCTCGGTGGAAGCTCGCAGGGAGCTGGCAGAGGCTGGCCTTAACACAGGCAGCAGATGGGTGTCCTCGTCCCTCTGGGGAAGTCAAGACTCACTCGAAATCCAAAGACTTAAACAACTAGAAGTAATTTTAAGGCAAAAGAAAGGCAATGTGGGATTGGCGCCTGTAGCTCAGTGGCTAGGGTGCCAGCCACATACACCCGGGCTGGAGGGTTCAAAACCGGCCCGGGCCTGCCAAACAACAGTGACAACTACAACAAAAAGATAGCTGGACATTGGGGCGGGCACCTGTAGTCCCAGCTACATGGGAGGCTGAGGCAAGAGACTCGCTTAAGCTCAAAAGTTTGAAGTTGCTGTGAGCTGTGATGCCACGGCATTCGATCAAAGGTGACATAGTGAGACTCTGTCTCAAAAAAAAAAAAAAAAAAGAAAGAAAGGCGATGTTAGCCATTCCTAAGGGCATAAAGGGAGGGCTATTTGGGAAGCCTTTAAGAGGAGTCATCAAAACGTGAACAGGTGCTCAGGGGCCACACTCTGAGGCCTTAAACAAACACAGTGGACAGAAAACAGAACTCGCCTTACTTGCATTTTCTTAGGACGTCACATCCTGGCTGCAGAAATACCTCCCAGCCTGTGGTGTGAGCTAACGCAGTGCTGGAATGTGCTGCTGGGCAGTGTATACCACCTGGCCACCTCTGTGACCCTCCAGGGATGTGCTAACAGAAGTACCTTCCCTAGTTATTTTATGAGCCAGGTACAACACTAAGCTTCCTGGGATTCATACTGATGTTTCGGGTGAAATTTGTTTGTGCAATAAATTGTGATGAAAGTGGGACTCTGATGAATAGACCACATGATTGCATAAACCTTGTTTCCATAGAAAACCAGCTAAAATTCCCCATCCTTCCTCTAAAACTTATCTGCGTCTCTTATCAGGTGATAGTCCTTTGAAGAAATGCTCTGATAAACTACCTAAGGGGAACATTAGTAATTGTTTTGTGAGCTGTTTTCCTTATAGGAAACAACCAAAAATAAGATTATGGTCTGACTTATCACCTTAATTTAGCAGGCTGGCTTCCTGTAAGCCGCAGCAGACCTCACCAGCCTCACACACGCCAGCCCTTAGCTGCTCTGTGGGCACTGACAATGCGACCAACGCCTTCCAGGGTGACTTTGCTCACTTTCTTCTTCTCCACCAAGCTTCCCCAACCCCCAGAGTTTAATATCCACAACCCTGAGGTCTCTCTTACTTTTCCAGCTTAAGCCAGCTAATCCCTAAATGGGACACCCACCTGCACACGTTTAGCGACTCCCACCTGAGAAACCGAGCTGGCTATTTTCATACCCGAGTGCCTTTCCTGCTCCTGGCTCTCTACTCTCCAACCCTTCCTGCTTCAGGGAGCTTTTCCATAATAACAGCCCCTGGCTTCCCATCCCCACAGTTCTGACAGCCCATATGCAAAGCAATCTAACATCTCACTCGCTCAGACCCTTGAAAAGCACCTACAATCCATTCCACTGTTCAGTTAGTAACTGGTTCTCTTCCACTTTGGATTCCATTTCTTAAGTCTTCTGTAATCTTGGCAGGGTCAGAAACATGGTAAGTATTCTCTAAATGCTGAGGAAGTGCTAAAAAATAAGACCACAAAGAAAAGGAAGAAGTGTGCTCAGTGTCCACACTCTGAGGCCTTAAACAAACACAGTGGACAGAAAACAGAACTCGCCTTATTTGCATTTTCTCAGGACATCACATGCAGAGCTACCTCCCAGCCTGTGGTGTGAGCTAACTCAGTACTGGAACGTGCTGCTGGGCCGTGTATACCACCTGTATTGCAAGGTAGAGTTGGACACAGCTTACTCCCTCAGGGGTCACAGCGGTGCTCACCTCGACAGATATGACGACTTGCCCACTCCGTGCCAGGATCTGGGCTAGGCCCTATGTTTCTTTTTTCCCCTAATATCTAGGTATCCTTAGAAAAGACATATGGGGCGGCATGTGTGGCTCAAGGAGTAGGGCGCCAGCCCCATATACTGTAGGTGGTGGGTTCAAGCCCCGCCCCGGCCAAAAACTGCAAAAAAAAAAAAGAGAGAGAGAGAGAGAGAAGACATATGGGCTTAACTTGGAACTTACTGTAACGATTTCTCAATCAAAGATGATGGACTATAACATCTTCTAATAAATAAGAAAATATTTGGATGTGCCAGCTTTCAGAAAATGGAAAAATGAATAGCTGTGCCAAAAGCGGTTTGTTTTACCCCAATTGCAACATAGGCAAAGCGACAAGCACATAGACAGACATCAAATCCACGAACATGTCCTCCTCTTAGTATATCCCACAGGGGCAGTGCATCTACAAAACACTATCTACCCCTTCGCCTCTGGAATAGCACAAGATAGCAAGCTACGTCAAGCACGCCCCAGAATTCTCTCCTAGAAGGTTCTTGGTAAGCCTTAGAAATATCTGCACCCAAGGCAAGTGCAATAACATCTTCGGACTTAGCAGCAGCAGCACTACGGGCACCTCAGAGAAGCCAGGGAGGGCTGGGTAGCAGCCCAGTGAGGACTGAGGTCAGCAACCTGAGTTCTCCCAGTGAGAAGCAGGTGTTCTAGAACATACCTTTTCCATCAGGGGTATTTTTATGCAGCATCATTAAACCCTTCCCTTTTAGACAAAGCAATGAAAAGGAAGAAAATCCCCAAATACTAGGAACACACTTTTTTGTTTTCTTTTAGCCAATGAAGTTTGCTGATTGGCAAGGTCAGAATTTCAAATCTTCTACCCTTCAGGGAGGGCATAAAATCTAAAGCAGTGTCAACATCTGGATCCATCCAGAGATGTCTGTCTCTATGCTCTTTATGATCCGAGGGTATTAGGAAAAGGACCACCCATGGAACGAAACCCTCTACCACACTCTTCCCTAGACCTAAGGTTAAATGTGGAAGGAAATGCTAGTCACATTTCTGAAGTTCAAGGCTTGCTTGCTCAGTTCTGACTTACTCATGGCTAATATCCTCAATCAAAACTTGCACATACAAAAATCAGTAATAATAAGAAACAGTCTGTCTTCTAGAAATGGTTTTAGCATTTCTGTGACTTTTGTCAGATGTCTGTCTGAAAGCCACATTAGCCTGGTAGTGGGGACACCTCTGTTCCCTAAAGAGGCACTGAGAAAGATCCCTCCTTTCACAGCACAGGAAAGAGGCTGGGATGAGGAAGTAGTTGCTGATATAAGGATAGGACAGTAAATAATTCCTAGAATCCTCCGGAGCTGGTGCCAGGCAGGTGAGAGACCACAGGCACAGGCTGCGTACATCACAGGGAGTGACTGGAAGACGGGCAAGGAGCCAGGGAAGCCAGGGCTGGACCAAGAGGCCCATATGGCCAACAGCAGGGGTCTGCGTGGACTCTGAGTTCTGGAGCTGGAAGGGGAGAACTCTGGGATCAGCCAGCCCAACCTTTATTTTGCAGGGGCTAAGAGCTATTCAGAAACTTGTCCAAGGTCACAAAATGGACCAGTGGAAGGACAAGGGAAGACAAAATCCAAGCCACTTGTTTCAAAAGACAAGGAAACAAGGCCGGAGCGGTGGCTCACGCCTGAAATCCCAGCACTCTGGGAGGCCAAGGTGGGCAGATTGCCTGAGCTCAGGAGTTTGAGACCAGAGAGAAAAACTAGCCAAGTGTGTGGTGGGAGCCTGTAGACTCAGCTACTAGGGAGGCTGAGGCAAGAGGATCGCTTGAGCCCAAGAGTTTGAGGTTGCTGAGAGCTGTGATGCCATCTCTACCCACGGCTACAGAAAGAGATTCTGTGTCAGAAAAAAAAAAAAAAAAAGACAAGGAAACAAATGTTGTCACATTTAGCTAATTATATCAATTCCTTCCCTTATTTTCAAAGATATATTTTGACTCTGAATGATTTAGCTAACACAGGAAGACAGAGCACTGTGCTTACGAGCCCAGACTGGAGCCAGACCATCTGGGTTTCATCCTGGCAGCTCTGGCACTGACGGTGCTACCTTGAGCAAGGTGCTTCACCTCTCTGTGACTCAGTTTCCTCCTCTGTCAGATGGGGGTGATGATGGCAGCTACCTGGTGGGGTTATGAAGCCTGCTAAATGAGCTGGCGCAAGGGAAGTGCCTGGCCTGGCACACAGTGAATGCCGCAGAAAAGGCAGGCAGGGTTTCCTACAGAGGAAAGAGTCTTCAGAGCGCTTCCTCCCCAGCACACCTGCTTCCCAACCCAGTACACCTTAGTCACAGGTTATGCCTTTTCCCCCACAACACCTGGGCTAATGCCTCTAAAAAGTCAAGCTCCTATCTCCTAATCTATTCAGGCCCAACCCAATCAGATAGTAGAGCCAAAGTGGCCAAAATGGCAGAAGGGGCAAAACCTCTGTGGAAGTGCTTTGCTCATTTGCCTGCAGGTCACCCACCCTATCACCCCTTGGCCATTTACTTCCAAGACTCTGAACTCAGATGTTACCTCTCCCGACTCCCACCTTCCTAGACCACCCACTCCCATGCACCTCCAAAACTGCTTTTTATCCTCAGCAGGTCCTCCAGCCCTTCACACCTTCTGCAGACACATCAGGCCTTAAAGCCCCACTTACTGGCCTATCCCACCTGGATTTCTTGGCCAACCTTTCCTGTGATGTTCTCACTAGTTCCCTTGATCCCTCATCCCATGGATAGACCACACGATGTCATCCCTCCTAGACTGGCGAACTTGGTGGGATAAAGCCAGGAAACCATCCCCACTGCCTCCACTACAGACCTGCTCAGTCCCCCATCCTTCATCACAAACAGAACACCCAGCACTACCCCTCTCTCCAGTTCTGACTCTCACAGAGAAAGCCCAGGCTACCAAATAATGTGAGCCCAGCACTCTTCCAGACTAGGGCTTCTTAAACTTTAGCATGCATTTGAATCCCCTCGGAACTTGTTCAAACACAGACTCTGATTCAGCAGGTTGCACCCCAGATTCTCCTGAGTGCTGCCAGACCACACTTGGAGTGGCAGAGTTCTAGGATGGAATTTACATACATTCATGTTTGCGTTTTTTGAGATATTTTTAATCTTCATGACAGACCTGCACAAGAACCATTTCAGGGAGGTAGAAAGTGGGATTCAAAAAGGTTAAGAAACTTGTTCGTCTTCACAGTTACAAGATGTGAACTCCATCTAAGTGTCCAATGAACGATCAGATAGAGAAAATGTGATATAAATACACAATGGAATAGTACTCAGCCACAAAAAAACAATGAAATGTCTTCTGCAGCAACGTGGATGGAATTGGAGAACATTATCTTAGTGAACCAAGGCAGACCACACGATGTCAAATGTTGCATGTTCTCACTATATAAGTGGGCACTTAAAAATGCATAAATACAAACACAGAGTTCAACAATAAGCAATGGAGATGCAGATGGGTGAGGGTAAGGGAAGGGGTGGATGATGGGAAATTACTTAATGGGTACAATGTGCATTATTTTGGTGATGGGTACCCTAAAAGCCCTGACATATAACCTATGCACGCACCGGCATCTCATATTTATACAACAAGAAAAAAAAAGAAGTTTGTTCAAATGAAGGACTAATCCCCAAGCCTCAATCCTGTTTTTTCTCTTTTAGCTGGGGTGGTGCAGTGAGGGACGGGAAGGGTATAAAGAGCAGTAGTTTTTAAAAACACATGTAATGGTTTATTTGTAATGAAAACTATTAAAATCTTCTTAGCTGATGTGAATGGGAGAAAGATGGGTTATAAAATGGCAAAGGGTCCCTGTGCTGGGGATTCTACCTAACAGCCCAAGACCTAATGCAGCGATCAGAGAGCGAGTTAATTCCCTCCATCGGCATGGAAGACGACATCCCGAAGGCACTGGGGAAACTGTAATGGTGTGCAGAGAGGGAAAGGGAACGCGCAGATAACCTGTAACGAGCACGTCTGCAGGCCTCTGGGGGCTGCGGGGCTGAGAGCACGGCAGAGACGCATTTCACACCACGGCTCCCTCCACTTCCCCTCCTCCCTGACTCCCCGAGTCCAGGGCTCTGTTTGCACCCCAACCCCACCATTCTTCCTTCTTTGCGGCCCAGGTCCAGCAGCAGAGCCTGCTCACCTCCTTGCAGCCTGCCCCTGCCTGGGGGTCTCCCAGAGGCCTGTGGGTGCGCTGAATCGCCTGGATACTGCTGGAGTCAGTCTGGTCCTGCCAGGGCCTGAGCTGCCACCCTCCTCCAAGGCTTTCACGTGGTACCATCGAAGCAGTGGGCGACCGTCTCTGACTCAGATTCCTTCCCCACTCACTCACGCCTCGACTTCCATGATTTCCCTTCCTTATTTGCTGTTGGGCCAGACTTCACCATGTCCAAATCCAAGGGCTTCTCTTGGTCTTTACCCTTCTTTGTGAGTGGTGGGCTCACATTATCCTTCCAGCAGCATCTGACCAATCCCTCTTCAACGAGCCCACTCACACCCACCTCTGCTTGGCTTCTGCCAGGGCACTCTCCTGGTTCTTCTCCCACCCCTCTGGCCACCCCTTCTAGAACTTTCCCTCCCACTTCCTGTGCCCTAACTGCAGGCATCCCCAGAAACCTACCCTCCACCCTCCTCTCAATCATCCACCTTATAGGGATGAGCCCACCCTCATCTAGAACATCCTGTCCCACCCTCTGATGGTAGATCAGAGTCTGCCCCTGTCCTCTCTGGAACCCCTAGCGCTCAGAACAATGTCCGGTGTGTAGTAGCCGGCACTTGCTTGATATCTGCAGAATTAAAAAATGGGATGCTAGCCACATTACCTAGCTTCTCACTTTGCCTCTGCAAACAGCTCACCCCAAGGCTGGGCTACAGGACTGCCGTTCAGAAGTGAAAGAGAAACCGGCCAACCTTTGTCAGATGAGAGCACACCTGGGAAGGGATAACACCTGTATAGCTCTCTGGGTAAACAGCCCTTGGGCTTAAAGAGGCAGCCTCTGACCCATGGGCATCAATATCATGACATGCCTGCAACCCACCTGAAAACCATGAGATCCCTTACCACGGCCTGGAGGCTGGGAACTTCTGCCTGGTCCAGCTCTAAATAAGGAAGAGCCGCTATCAGGAATTCTTGGCTCGGTGTCACTTTTAAGGTATAAAAAGTAATCCATCTGTCTGCACTCTGACTCTGTTTCATTAAAATTCCAAGCTAGCACCCATTCTGAAATGTGCCCTGAACCCTTAAGAACAATTCTGTTCTCCGTCACTCTCAGCCAAATTCATCCTAGACAGAGCCACACTAGCCATACAGTATTTCTCCACTGCCCTGAAATATCCTGAGTGATGTAAATGCTTTTACGTTCCAGCTGCCTATATAGGTGTGAAACAGGATGCAATTAAGGTCCCAGAACATCATACTTAAACTTGAATCATGCTGCTTAGCGACCCCATAATCTAGCGCAAACACTTAGGGAGTATTGTGAAGAAATCAGCATTCGAAGACCGCTAGTCTCCTGGAAATCACATCACTGGGACATGACAGTGTTAACTACTGGGTCTAATTCTGCTTCCCAAAGACTACAGTTGGTGTGGGGGGAAATATTCCAAGATCTAAATAACCACTCACTGTGCCAACTGCAGCACTTCGCCTTTTCCAGAAGATAAATTATGAAGAATTTTTGCCAGTTTAAGTTATTTTCCCAAAGCAGAGTCAAATGAGCCTGCAACCCTGGCTTTAAGAAACCAATGCAATTAAACTCAATAGCTATAAACTGCCCTGACAGCTTCCCCACAACTTCCATTCGACCCAGTGAGACAGACACACACCAACAGACAAGCACACACCTTATTTAACTGCCAGACACAGTGCCAACGTGAACATGTACATTCCATCTACAGGGGGGAAGAAATCAGCTCAGCAGCTCATCACTAAAACAAAATAGCCATGTAAACGCCGACTAGCCCGAATGCCTTGTAAGGGATGATCACTGACAACTAGAGTTTCTATTCAGCAGGCTAGTAAGAATAATTATAGCCAGGGCAGGCATTAATCAGCTTGGCAGATACAGGAATTCTGTTAACAAGGCTAAAATGAGTGCCAAGGAATCTCTGAAGGCCAAAGCACTTCAAAGACTGTTAAAGCTGGATGGATTCACCAGGGCTCCTCCTGCGGGGCCCTCACCTCCTTCACTGCTTTCTGTAGGTGGCTGGATTTCCACGCTCTCCTCGAAGCAGGTGTGCTGACTTGCTGGGGGCTGCAGAGCCGCCATGCCATCGAGTGCACACTGGCACTGCCCTTCCCTTCAGAAGTTGTCCCTTGGCTACATTCACCCTGGATCCCCTATTTTTAACCCCACTTTTGCTTTCAAACCACTACCACCCTTGCTCTGCCTAAACCAAGCTTAAGCAATGCATAGCACATCGGTCCACTTTTCCTTAGCAGAGGCAGAATGGAGTCCTGAGATTAATCCTGGCTCTGCCATAGAATTTCTGTCTGACTCCAGTCAACTTGTTTAACTTTTCCTCAATTTCCTTATCTAGAATAAGGAGAAAACAAAAGTGGCATGGTGACTTTCTCCAAGTGTTGCTAGGAAGAATAGCTAACAGAATGTATGTAACAGCCTGACACTTGATAAGCACTCTAAAGAGTCCTCATTCTCACTCTGTGCCTGTTAGGTACAATGCCATGTTCAGGAGCCATGAGAAAGGAACAGACAGAGCAGTCAGTATGCAGACGCACACACAATATACAGGTCTGGCTATGCCTGAGCAGGAGGGCGAATGCTTTTCTTTAGATCTTACATCCTTTATAACTAACAGACTGCTAGCTGTAGCCTCACATCTGTTCCTCCTTTCTTCCCTAGTAGCTGGCGCATGGCTCCCCAGCCTCCCTTGCAGCTAGCATGGCACGGGCCTAAAGTATCTCCAATACCATGTATGCAGAAGTGATGTGTGCCACTTCCAAGCTTGGCCCATGAAGCCACCATGTATTCTAGGCCATGCTCTTTCCCTTTTCATGAGGGCTGGAACAGTGATGGTGACAACCAAAGTGATCTTGGAAATCACGGGTTGAAGACAGTGGAATCACCACTAGCCTGGGAACCAGAATAACAAGTGTAGAGCAGGGGTCCCACCCAACCTTTAGCTTCTGAAGCATCCTCTTGGCACTGTTATGAAAGATACTTCTATTGTTTGAACTGCTATGCTTTGAATCTGTTTGTTAGAGCACTTTAGCCTATTTAATTAATACAAGACCCTTCTATATTATTTGAATTTTAAATACAGATGTAATGCTTTTGACATTTAAAAGCTACAGTATTTCAATGGAGTTGCAAAAAAAAGAGAACATGTTAATCTCTCTGCACCATCTCTAGGCCTTCCTCTGCCCAATTCATGTTGTATACTAGTTGAAGATTTATCCTCCCCCAACACAGCACCCTATCGGGTCAGTTTCACCCTGCAAATTTTTAATGACTATCCATGTCCCACAGAAAAAAGGGACACATACAGCCAGTATTTATCAAACATCCACTATGCGCTATTACTCTCTTAGTATTAAGGACACTATAGTGAGCAAAACCAACATAACCCCTGTCCCCAAAGGATATAATCAAGGGAGGGGCCAGACAATTCTATACAAAGAAATAAATAAATGCTATGATGAAAGCAGCACAGGCTGCCTGTCAAGAGAGAGTCAAGCGAAGCCCCCTTCACAGTCCAGACTTTTTAGCACAGCACACAAAGCCTGCAGGATCTACCCCAAACCCATCTCTCCATTTGTGCCCCTACTATTTCCTCCTCCCCTCTCCAGTTAAATGGAACTTATATGGTATTTCTGAATGAGTGGTGTACTTTTACTCATCCACACTTTATACTTTCCCCTAGAGCCTAGAATCCTCTTCTATCCTTTTTTTTTTTTTACAAAATTCTAATTATCCTCAAGACTCAGCTCAAATGTCACCTCATTGGCAAAACCTCCCCCAACCCCAAAGTCAAAATTAATCATCCTGCTTTTTTTTTTTTTTTGAGACAGAGTCTCACTCTGTTGCCCTCTGTAGAGTGCCGTAGTGTCAAAGCTCACAGCAACCTCAAACTCAGGTCAGGCAATTCTCTTGCCTCAGGCTCCCAAGCAGCTGGGACTACTGGCACCCACCACAACACCCAGCTATTTCTTTTTTTTTTTTTTTAAAGAGATGGAGTCTTGCTCTTGTTCAGTCTGGTCTTGAACTCCTGAGCTCAGGCAATCCATCTGCCTTTGCCTCTAAGTGTGCTGGGATTACAGGCGTGAGCCACTGTGCGTAGCCCGTTCTTTACTTTCTACCAGCACTTGGTGTCCAAGTCAGGTATTTCATTCCGTCCCATAGTTAGCCTTTTTATTATCTGTCCACCCACCCCGACACCCACTCAGTGGTGAGTGGCTGCTGCTATGTCTTGGTCATGTGCCTGGGACTCCCAGTTTTGGACATTGTCATGCGCAGAGTGGCTGCTCAAAAAACGCCACTTTGAACAGATGGACAGGCTAGGGCAAGTACAGGCAATAGGTCTGAAACCTGCTCTGTGAAGGTGAGTTCTGGTAGGTAAACTTAACTGGGAAGGCTTCAAGGAGGAAGTCAGTTTTAGGGAAAAAAAGGAAATACACAGGTAAGAGTTGAGAAGCAGGAGGGGCCCGAGGCTTAATAGTCTGTGAAAAGAAGAGCAAACAAGTGCCTTAGAAGAAGGGTCGGCACAATAGATGACGGGGGAAGGGGGGCACAGGAAGCAACACCCCCTTGGAGGACAGCCCCAGGACCCAACGAGCAAGGTGGGAGCCCCAAAATGTAGGTAACTGTCAATCAGGAAGCCATCAGAAGTTATCTGTGTGGGGAACCATCAGGATCTGGGCTAAGACAGGTCAAGAAGAAGGAGGAGTCTGTGCTAAAGGAAAAGCCAGAGAATGGAGTGGCCGTGAAGGTGCAGGTTAAAGAGAGCAGTAATACCGAGATTATCCCCAGGATGCAACACAAGAGGAAAGATGATCTTGCTTATCAACGTACTAAGTTTCAGGAATCAGTATAGTAGAACATGGGGAGGCCTTTCCAAAGGTCAAGTTGAAGTCGTACCAAGTGAGACCCTGTTGGGGCAGGGCTATTGGGTACCATCAACATCTCCGAGAACTGTTGGGTGAAAAGACATTGGCTGGTGACACCACCGACAATGGCAAAACCTCCCCAGCACCTGTTTGCTCTTCTTTTCCTGTGTAGTTAACATGAGATGTCCAGCTGGGGCAGGATGCACTAGTGTGCAGCTGGTCCCTTCTTTGCCCCATCTCCCTTCCCCCCACCTTACCACTGTTACTCCAGGGCATTCTTTCCAAATTCTACCTCGCCTCACCCTCTTCACTGTGCACAGGTTGTGAGCTGCACAACTCTAGGGGGAGCCATTCACACAGAATGCAAACTGAACAGCAGCTCCTAGAGTTGTGCAGTGCACAGCCTGTGCAACCGCAAGTCATGCCCTCCCTGACCAAAACGCACAAGTCAATTCATTGGTGAGGATTATCACCAGCAGCTTGCAACAAACAGAGAACTTATAAGGGTCCCAGAGCCAAAGGGAAAGATTAAAAGCACTAGGATCAGACACCATAGAAGAGTTGCTATCAAGCAAAGTAGAAGCTCTGGAAGCTTTCTACACATGGGTAACAACTTAAGAAATGGGGCTAGACGAGATCTCCCTGGGATTGAGTTTCAGAAAATCCCTCAGAGATGAAGAAAATACAGCAGCATCTCAAAAAGCTAGTTAACCAGCAGCAGGAGTCATGAGGTTAGGACAGTGTGGGCCCTGGTGCCAGCAGGAGGGGCGAGGCTTTGGAAGGCCTCCAGTGGGACCCTCGGATCCTAAGTGCAGAGTAGTCATTTACCCTGTGTGCAGCTGGGTCCTGGCTGGGGCACACACCACACACCATGTGCTCTATAAAAGATTCAGACCGGCCTTCTCTAGGGACGTGGATGAGAACCCGTGGCCAGGTCATAGGATTCATCTTGTCCTGGTTGACACTGACCATAGAAATCCAAGAAAATCAGAGCATTGAAGGGTCAGCCCTCACGAGCCATGGTGGGCACTTACTAAACATATTTCCGTAGCTGGTTAAGGTAACCATGTGTATCTTCGTGAAGATGGTGTCTGTGTATGGAAGGAATGGAAAATGGAGAGGGGAAAAACAAACACCCACTAAAGATTCCTTGGGTGGGGGTAGGGCACTGGGCCAAATCAGGAGGCACAAGGGTTTCCGGAGGGTACAAGCTAGGGGACAGTAAGGGAGGAAAAGTAACAGGTAGAAAAAGTTGGAGGAGCCTGGCTCTTAGGTCTTTGTGTATGAATATGCAGCGAGACAGCGCCAAGAAAAGCTAAAAAAAAAAAAAAGACTGAGGCAGAAGATCTGGCCACGACCAAAATGACGGCAAGCCCGGCACACCGACTTCCATTGTACGGCTCAGGGCCACCCCATGACCTTCGTAGAAGGAAGTTGGTGGATTCTCTCGCTTCCCAGGAAAGGCAACTCGGCGTGGGCTCGCGTGCGTGGAGAGCGATCCGGCCGGTCGGGCTATGGCGGGGCGGATCAAAGGCTCACGTTTCCGCTCTCGAGCTGGACACCCGGGCCAAGACCGCAGGCACCTTCCGGGCCGGGAGTTCAAGGTGAGCCGGGCTCCGGGCGGCCAACAGGTAGGGAGGGCTGGGGGGAAGCCGGCCACGGGCCACTCCCCCAGCACATGTCGGGGGTGAGGCTCGGCCTGGCGGGGCAGGGACTGGCACCCCGCGCGCGGGGCTGGGGCGGATTTGCGCCGGGCTCCTGGCGGCCCCGCGACCGCTCCCCGCCGGGCCGGGCCGCCCGTGCAGCCCGGCGGGTCTCCCGGGAGCCGCCCGGCCCCGCGGGAGCCCCAGGCCGCGCGCCGCAGCCGCAGCCGCGCCCCGCCGGCGCCCCTAGGGTCCCCAGAGCCCCCGCGCCCCACCGAGCCCCGCGCGCACTCACCCAGCCCCAGAAGAGCCAGCAGCAGCGGCCTGGGCGCCAGGCGCCCCATGCTCGCCCGGCGGGAGCGTCGCTCCCCCGCCTCCTCCTTCCTCCAGCTCCGGCTGCTCCAGAGTCAGCGCTCCTCCGCCTGGGCCGCGCGCCTGCTCCGCTCTCCTCGCGAGCCGATAAATCCCCGCGCTGGGGCGTACGTGCGCCCCTGCTCCGCTCGCGCCCGCCTCCCGCCGGCCGGGCCCGGCAGCCGGCCCGCCGCGCCGAGTGTGCAGCCCCGACCGCTTCCCGAAAGCCAAAGGGAAGAACCGCAGCGCCCGCCCGCCCGCGCCTCCCATCCGGCGCTTTGCCAGCAACAAACACAAACTTTCCCAAGCCCCTCCCCGCTCCAGGTAACGGAGGAGGCGCCGGGGCCACCCGCTTAAAGGGGAGGCGGCGTCGGCGCCCACCCAGCCCTACCCGCGGGGCCTCCAGCCCACGAGAAACTTTCCTCCGACCTTTAAAAGTTGGCCTGGGAAAGGCTTGTCTGGAAATCCCATCGCTTTAGCCCTATCCCGCGACACCCCGCGTCCCACCACCCTGGAGTCACCCACGCGTGTCTTCTATTCCCTCAGACAGCTCCCCGCACCTTCACCCTCTCGTGCTGAGCTAAGCACCTCACCAACCAAGCAACATGGCCCTTGCAAAAAATTATTCAGATAGGTCTGGAAGAGCTGGAGGGACTAAAGGTCCTGGATACACCGCAGCCTCTTTAGTGTACCGAGGCCTGACATGTTGAGGTGACTTGCCCAAGGATTGGCGGCGAAGGGACAAGACCAGACCCAGCTCTCCTGACTCTGCCCACACCCTGTCCTTCCCACCTCCTCCCTCCGTCTCCAAGGTGCCTATGGCTCTGATTAGGACAGCTTCCCCAAAAGATACCCATTTAAAAAAATTTTTTTAAGCGAGCATTTTAATAACTACAGTACTTCATAGGACAACTTAATGCTTGTTGCTTTAAGGGACACACACGGTTGCCAATAAAGACTCTCCCCCAACACAGTAGTTTTGTGCTTTTGATTTGAATACAAAAGGCCCCACATCATTGAGGGAAAATTAAGTGTTCCTTGTTTAAAACTTCAGAAGGGTGATTCAAACATCACAAGGAGCATTGCTGGCACCCACCGCCCCATCCCTCCCCACAGCCTTTCCTTATTGTACACAAAACAAACCACAGATGTTCCTGGGGGAAACTGCCTAAACTGGGGACAACACTGCTTTTACTCAGATACTGCATTATTTCCACCAACAAGTGTTTCTTATTTCCACTGTCAAATGTGTGCTCAGCCAGGTAGGAGCCATTCAGAAACAAATTCATTCCTGGTGGTGCAACAATGTTATTGTACTTAATGCCACTGACGGATACATTTTAAAATGGTGGTTAAAATAAGGCTTGGCAGGGAGGCTCACAGCTGTGATCCTAAAAGTCAGGAGGCAGAGGTGGTAGGATTGCTTGAGCTCAGGAGTTCCAGACCAGCCTGAGCAAGAGCGAGACCCTGTCTCTACAAAAATAGAAAAATTAGTCAGGCGTGGTGCATGCCTGTAGTCCCAGCTACTTGGGAGGCTGAGGCAAGAGGATCTTGAGCCCAAGAGTTTGAGGTTGCTGTGAGCTATGACACCATGCACTGTACCCCAGGGTGACGGTAAGACTCTGTCTCAAAAAAAAAGGTTAAATTGAAGTTTTATGTATATATATATATATGAAACCACAAACATTTTTAAACAATATTTTGGAAAAAAATGTTAAAGGCTTGCCACTAAGCCGTTCCTGGTGCTGTCCACTCTCCAA
>CAUYRH010084634.1:0-29721 GCA_963574655.1 Perodicticus potto
GAACAAGTAATCCCATTTCATTGTGGGAAAGGGACTTGAACAGAAGCTTCTCTGAAGAAGATAGGCACACGGCCTACAGACACATGAAAAAATGCTCATCATCTTTAATCATCAGAGAAATGCAAATCAAAACCACTTTGAAATATCATCTAATTACCATAAGAGTGGCTCACATAACAAAATCCCAAAACTACAGATGTTGGCATGGACATGGAGAAACGGGAACACTTTTGCACTGCTGGTGGGAGTGCAAGCTAATACGTCCCTTTTGGAAAGAAGTATGGAGAATACTCAGGAATCTAAAAGTAGACTTGCCATTTGATCCTGCAATTCCTCTACTAGGTGTCTATCCAAAAGACCAAAAATTACTTTATAACAAAGATATTTGCACCATATTGTTCATTGCAGCTCAATTCATAATAGCCAAGTCATGGAAGAAGCCCAAGTGCCCATCAACCCATGAATGGATTAATAAATTGTGGTACATTTATCCCATGGAATATTATGCAACCTTAAAAAATATGGAGACTTTACATCTTTCATGTTTACATGGATGAAGCTGGAACATATCCTACTTAGTAAAATATCTCAAGATGGAAGAAAAAATATACAATGTACTCAGTACTATTATGAAACCAATTTACAATCACTCACACTTTCATATGAAGAAGGATCACAACTATGACCCAAGATGAAGGAGGGAGGAAGTGGGGGGAGGGGAGTGAGGAGGTCAGATCGAGGGAGAGTGAATGGTGGGACCACACCTTTGGTGCATAATCCAAGGGTACATGTCGGATCTATTAGTATAGAGTATAAATATCTTAACACAATAACTAAGTAAGCAAGATGAGGGATATATTAACCAGTGTGATGTAAGTGTTCCTAATTCTATATGAAATCAGCACATTGTACCCCACAAATGCCTTAATGTATATATGATCTATATGTTTATGTTTTAATAAAAAATGAAAATAAAAAAAGAAATATTGTTCCTGTATCATTCTTAAGGGATGTTGGGAGTCAGTCAAACTTGGGTGAAATCCTCCTTATAATTTCTACAGAACATGCATTCTGATTTTCATGATTTAGCAGAGGAAATTGATATATTTCCCTAATTAGACATCTGTCTCAATTCATTGAGGAAAGGCTAACATTTAGCTCGTGATAGGTTAGCTAGCTTATTAAAACATCAGTTTTTAAATATTCTTTTCTTCATTTTTTATTTAATTTTTAATTAAAATCATTTATGGGGTAAAATGTAGCAATTTGATATACAGTGTGGAATGCTTAAATCAAACTGATTAACATATCCATCACCTCACCTATTTTTTTGGTAAGACATTTAAAATTTACTCTTAGGTATTTTGAAATATACCCTTGCATTGTGCGCATTAGGTGAGATCCCACCAAATGACCTTTTTCCTCCCACCCGTCGCCCTACCCCATACCCTCCTCTTTCCTCCTCCTTGCTAGGAAACTTTACATCTTCTATGTTTACCTGGATGGACTTGTAACACATTCTTCTTAGTAAAGTATCTCAAGAATGATTTTAAAAAAAGCATCCAATGTACTCAGTGCTATTATGAAACCACTATATCATCACTTACACACTCATAAGAGTTTTAAATATTCTTAAAGCAGTCTTATTTGGTGCTTCTTGACTCTCCACAATGTTCCTTCGAAAGATATGAACACAGACTCTTTTATCTGAAAAGTCATCACCCAATTCCTCCCTTTTTCTACATCCCACTTTGCCAATCAGAAGAGGTAATAGCACATTAGTGGTTTAATCAGCATAGAATAATGTGAAACAGTTTGCAAGGTGATGCTTTTCTGCATTCATTAAGTCTTCTCATTCACCCATTGAGCAGAAAAAAAAGAGCTGCATTGATCAGGGACTACTTGTTACAATCTATCTGACCCAAATGGAATGGGGAGTGTTTCATGTTTAGGAAGATAGGCCACTGGGAGGGTTTGTCCTTACCACATCAAAGGCAGGCCCCGTTTCTCTCAGTCATGAGAGCATTTAGCTCAAAGAAAGAACCAGCAAAGGAAGCAAAAGGGAGGAATTGAGGCGTGGCACGTCCACAGGAGAGACTCACTTCTCCACTACCAGATATGACAAGAAGAGAGGTGACTGTTTCTGATGTCAGTTATCTCAAAAATTGGTGAAGTGTATTCTGTGATGCTACTGACATGCATTTTACCTTTGAATTTTCCTGTCAACTCTTTCAAAAACAACTTGAATGTTTTATGACTGTACTTTTGAATGCCTAGATGTCAGCAGCTATACACTTATGAGTAAAAAAAGTAAGTTTCTATAAATGCCAAACATTCCCTGGTCATAGAATAATTCTAGACCTTATATAGCTGAGCCCTCAATTTCTTAAATTAACCTGTATGGAGAATTGCTGGTCTGGTTTCTAAGAAGAATTCCCCAAGAGTGATTAGCTGTATACCTTGCACTTTGATTCTCCTCTTAGTTCTAGGAGGAAAGATGTTTAAGCTGTTTCTGCAGCTATACCAAGTCCCAGGCCATAGCACTTAGAAATAGCCTCAGCTACTTAATAAATACAGTTAATTAAATATCTTGTTCATTAGTCTAAAGAGAATCATTTAGTTTTTAAAAAGAGCAGAAATAAATTTCAAAAAATCGTTTTCTATCTGTTCTTGTCCTCATTTGTTTTTGTGTAAATGTTTCCATGTACTTCGTTGGGCAGAAACCAGGAATTATATTTAGTTCATAATGATGTTCCCAATTACCCAGCTTCTCTCCTGACAGTTACTCTACTCTGCACTTACTTTAATGACAGGTAGTACATAAGTGTATATGTGGCTACACAGATGTAAATTCAAGTTGGGAAAGTCTTTATTTTCTTTTTAAACATAAAAAAAGCAATTATCTCCAGATTTAGAAGTGGGCCCAGCGGTCACTCGGAGAAAGGGCCAAACACATTAGTACCAAAAGGAAATGGTAACTGGAAACTGACATTGGATCCACAAAGCCAAGTGATCTACGAACTGTGATCATTCCACAAAGCTCAACTGCTTGCAGAGCTTTCTCTTTTGGAGCTGTCCTGGCTTGGAAAGCAGTAAAGGATGATACTGTGTTGGAACACAGGTGCTAGTTGGGATGTGAAGAGTCTGGAAGTGGGAACAATGCATTGCGTATCCAGTAGCGTGTTAGCAGGGTGAACTGGCCAGAAGAGAAGAAGCAATCAACACTGATCTTTCAACAACGTGAACCTAGCTGAGCATTTCATAAACAGTCCAATGGACCATCACTGCAGGATATGTCGGAATCATTCTTCTTTTAATGCCTACTGGAAATATATCCTATGAATCTCGTCTTTTTAGCTGAAAATGAAATGAGCAGTTCTTTGGGTACATTTTCAGCAAGGAGCTGGTATTTTGTCAGGTCAGTGCATCGCGATGTTACGTTGAATTAAGCAGGATAATGGTGCAGCACATAGAATGGGGAAACGCCAACTGAGCCCTGGAAATTTGGAACGAGGCTCTGGTTAGCAGCCTAGAAGCTGAAGACTCAGAAATGGAACATTTACCGACTGCTGTCAAGAATCCCGATCCTGTGAGTCTGAGGCACAAATAGGTTAATAATTTTTCTGATTTTTTTTCTAAACTTGCTCAGTTTAATCTTTAAACATTAAGGAAGAAAATAACTGAAATAGGCCAAACTGAAGACCAGAGGAAACTATATATTGAGGCGATTTTGAAGTTGACTTTCACAAACAAAAGAATAGATGGCTGCATTTTATTTAAGGGTAGGATTAAAACTTCTGAATCTATATAATGGCAAATACTGATTTAAAAGGAAATGATTAGAAACAGAGCCATTTGCTAACATTGGGACATCCCCTGGAATTTAAAAAATAAATAATGTATTGTACTTTAAAAGAATAAAAATCTAATCTTTTTTTTGTGAGACAGCCGCTCATTTTGCCACCATTGGTAGAGTGCTGTGGCATCACAGCTCACAGCGACCTCAAACTCTTGGGTTTAAGCGATTCTCTTGCCTTAGCCTCCCAAGTAGCTGGGATTACAGGCGCCCACCACAACATCTGTCTATTTTTATTTTTTCTTATAGTTGTCATTGTTGTTTGGCAGGCCCAGGCTAGATTCGAACCCACCAGCTCTGGTGTATGTGGCTGGCACCCTAGCTGCTGAGCTACAAGGCTGTGAGGCAAATCTAAAAATTTTTTTTAAAGAAATAATTTAATTAATAATTTAATTGCCATCAAGGACAAACAAGATATATGAAAAACTTAATAAATCAAGCTGATTGGATTCCACCATATTAGCTAATGATTTTGACTTTTGTAGATATATAGAAAAAATATAAAATTCTAAATGAGACATGTAATAGTTGTACAGAAAGACTACCTCTGCCTACGTTATGAACTAAAAGAAACGTATAATCTTTTACTCAGGCTTACTGGGAGAATGTTCATTTTATCTTAGGTACACACTAGCTGATAACAAAACAATGGGCAGCCATTTCGTACTGAGCCAGGGAAGGTCTTTCCTTCTCTAACTCAAACACACCCTCTTTTCCTCTTTCCTTCTCTAGCTGTAACACGCCCTCTTTTCCTCACATCAGCTAGTTGCAAGTTAACACATTATCACAATCGTCACTGTCACAATTAACCCCTGGATAGGAGGTGTGTTACAACAACACTCCACAGGAATTCATAGATCCATATGGCAGGCACAGCTGGAAAGATAACCGGAGTTGATAATGTAGCATTTCAGAAATATCCAAAGAATCTCTACTTTGTGAAGTAATTCAGAATGTACACACTTTCTCCTTCTCTCAAATCAGTACATACAGTAGGGAAAAGCCACCCAGTACATACACCTGGGAAACGCCACGATGCTTCAATTGCAGGTGCTTTAATCCTCGTTCTTACCACTTCGTGCAAACCAGGGTTTGCCTTTTAAAAAGATAAATAGGATTTTTAAAACTAAAGCGGCTAAATATCACAGTCCTTCCTTCTTTGGTTTCCTCTGTCAATGGAAAAGAACCTAAATCCTGTAAAATAATGTAAAGATATTTATTTTGAGCCAAATACGTGTGACTCTGGCTCATAGAGCCACGCCCAAGAAGCCTTGAGCAAGCGGTTTCACTTTGGTGGGTTACAGTTTGGTTTTATACATTCCGGTGAGATAAGAATTACATGTAAAATCATAAATCCACATCTGGAAGGCGTATGTTGGTTTGGCCTGAAAAGGCAAGACATCTCAAAACTGTGGCTTACAAGTTATAGACGACTTTAAAGATTCTTTTAATTTGTAATTGGTTAAAGAAAAGAAACCCTGTCTAAAAACTTATAGTGTTTTAAGTCTGTTAATCAGGGACAAGTTACTGGACATATACCAAGACCCAAGTGATCTGTTAAGTACATTGTTGACCTGTAGGTATGGTTTAACCTTTGTTTTACAGGGCCTTAAGAATAACTCCAAAAGGGACAGGGCATAACCAGGTGTCCCTTGTCTCGGTAGCCGGCAACTCAGCTTTAAGGGTTTTTTTGAGGTGAGAAGGGGAAGTCCCCCTTGGCCAGAAGGGGATCCATTCACTTGACCAGGGGATTTAAGATTTTATTACAGTTACACCACTTATTGCAAAATGAAGTAGGTATGATATCTCTCCAAAATCAGTACCAAAATATAAGAAAAGCATTTGCACACCTTTTTCTCTGTGTTTCTTGCTACCTTGCAAATTTGTTTACTATGTCTGCAAGCCAGCACTTCTTCTAAATGTACAGCTCTGGTTGACTTCAGTAGAAATGGTTGTGATGAATGAGATTTATGATTGGATTCTAATGGAGTATGTAAATTGGGATTTCAAGGTAGAAGAGAATAGATAGCTTTTAAAAAGTGAAACTATGAGACTTAGGCAGAACCTATCAGATACCAGAACTTGTAGTAGACGCACTAGATATAACAATAGGCAAAAAGAAATGGTCCTTCCTGCTGTGTGGCCAACAGTTCTGCTAGGCAGTAAGAGGATAATCAGATCATCACACTGAGATGTGTGGTTTTGGTTGTGACGTGGAGATGAGGGGAAGGGGAACAGAGTTCAGTAAGTGTGTTAAATAGGACATGATGTGGGCTGGGGAGTCAGAAAAGGCTTCCTTGAAGAAGTAGTTCTGCAGCTTAAGTCTGAAGAATGAGAAAACAGAAGGCAAGGAGTGCCATAGAAAACAATAGCACAGACGTCGGGAGTGGGAGGTTGTCAAAAGAGGCTGACATGGCATAGTGGGTCTGGACATCAGCAAATGGTTTTTCAATTTTCTGTGAAAGTGGTAAGTGAAGCAATAGAAAGTGCTTTCTTGGTTCCTCAAAATCACACTAAATGACAACACCAATAAGTTGGAAACAGAGAATGGCTATCAAATCACCTCAAACGTAAGATCTAAGATTGGTATTCTGGGAACCCCATGTGATCAGTTTACAGAAATACAGGGATTACACCCATTTTTAGCTGGTGAACCCAAGTTCTAGATAGAATCACAACTAATGTTCATAAACAGAGTTAAATAAAAAATCTACCCTATCACGATGCCTTAAGTAGGAAAACGCTTATTGATTAAAGTGTTAGAGGCAAGAAGGGAAAGTCCTTATTGCCTAAGGATGCAAAATAAAACAAAACAAAGAAAAATGCATGTGAAAAGCACACCTTGAGGTGGCGCCTATGGCTCCACCAGAGTAGGACAACGGCCCCATATGCCAGCCCTGGCCAAAAACTGCAAAAAAAAAGAGAGAGACCTTCTTCCAAAGAAGATTACAGTTTGGAGGGAACTGGCAAAGGTTAGAAATGAAAGAATTAAAATCTGCAGTGCAGATGCAGTAAAAAAGCAAGTGAACATTGTTGAAAATGGAATTAGTGATAAGCGTGGCTAACTAGATAAGTTTTTATAAAGAATATAAAAGGGAAGTATATGATTGGAAACCTTCATAAATTTGCAAATTGGTAGTAAAGTTCCAATCTATATGTAATCAATGTAACTGATAAAGATATATAAAGATAAAAATATTATTTTATTATTTAATTTTGCAAGATACTTACTATGCCATGTTTGTTTATCAGCCTTTTAATAGTAAAAGTATTTTATAGTTTCTCATCTTCAAGAGGAAGTAAAAAGTTATGATGGTAGTAATTATTTTAAAAAATATAGATCGAGGCAGAAATAAAAATGAGAAATGTACCTTCTAAGTTGTTAGATATATAAAATAAAAAATATAACATATTTGTCCAGAGACCAAAAATAAAGATGAGCAAAAAAGCGTAAGTGGAAAAAATATTCAGAAATACCACAGTTGACAAAATATAAATACATTTAACTTTCCTATTGAACCTCAGAGCCTCAGATGAAGTTAGAAATTTTTGTGACCTAAGCAAAATATGACAGCATAAAGTATTACTAACAAAAGATTTTTTTTTTTTTTTTTGAAAAAAAAAGAGGGCAGAGGGTGGCACCTGTGGCTCAAAAGAGTAGGGTGCCAGCCCCATAAACTGGAGGTGGCAGGTTCAAACAGCAAAACTGCAAAAAAAAAAAGGGCAGAATTATTAGTTTCAGATCAAGTTTATTCAAATACAAAAACATTAAATGAAAGCAATTTTTGTTATTAAAATACACAAACCTTAGTGAAGACATTACACTTATGTTATTGTAAACACCACAGAACATAAAGTCAAAATATATAAAGCTAAACATTTGGAAATAGAAGAACACTTGTATTTAAAGCACGCTTGTTAATTAACTTAATAAACCAAGGAGAGACAGATAAGAATGTGGAAAATTTGAATAAGGTAAAAATAAGATCAACCGTTTTTAATGTAAATATATAAGTATGTTTATGTACTTTACTTTTAAGTGCTTCTATAATTCGGATTTTAATTGGTTACAATGTTCAGGCCAAAAAAACCCAAAAAAACAAAAACGCATTTTAAACAAAATTGAAGTTATATAGGCCAACTCTTACTTTCTTCCGTGATGCAATTAAACAAGAAAATAGTTATAGACTAGTTTTACACAACCCCACAACAGATTTTTTTTTAAGAAAAAACAGCCCATGTAAATTTCAGATCACATTTCTAATGTCAACTGGCTCAAAGAAAAATAAAAACCATAAAAATGTATATTTTTTAAAAAATGAAAGAAGCTAAAACACATATATGTATACTTATAGAGTTTATGAAAAGTGGACTCTAAAGCAAATTAACCTTAAATTCATTATTAAGGAAGGAATGCTGGAAATCAGAATCAGTAACTTAGGTATTCATAAAGTTCAAAAGGAACACAAGACAAAAACTAAGGGAAAAGAAAGGAAGGAAGATAAAAGTCAGAATACTGAATTAGAAAATAGAAAATAAGACACATGAGACATCCAAAAGGAGCTTTGAGAGAGAGGAAATATAATTATTTCTCTCTAAATCTAATAAAGAACAAGCAAGAGAAATACAAACACAAAATTAGAAATTAAAAAGAGCATACAATTTTGCATAAAAGATTTAAAACCATAAAAGTATGAACAACTCTATGATCATTTAAACATCTGCATGAAATGAATAATCTACTGAGAATCTATAAATATAACAAAATTGAACCAAGAAAATATAGAAAATGTGAATAGTTCAGTTATCATGGAAAAAATTGAAAGTTGTCAGGAATTGCTTTCCCTAAGTGCTCTGGGCTATACATTTTATAAAGAAAATCTTTGAAACTTTTAAGGTAATTCCCTTGCCAAGTAATTTGTGTCAGAGGAAGGAAAAGATGAAAAGCTACCAGTTTATCTTCTGAGATGGAAATAATCTTGGCACCAAAATTTGGCAAACACAGCAAAAGGAGAGAAGCTGTCACTTAGGAATGTTAGTGACACTTATAAATCATGGATAGTATCTGTCAGGCATTCTTTTAAATGTTTTACCCACATTAGCTCATTGAACCCTTAACAAAAACCTTGTCATCTAGGTGTTATTCTCATTTTATAGATGAGAAACAATTTTGAGATACTGTTTAAGTAAATATGGCATTCCTCAACAATTCATGAACTATCACTTTAGGAGTGTGTGTGTGTGTGTGGGGGGGGGTGTGTCTTACATATATAATGGGCTAAGAATTTTAAAAATACATGTAACTCATAAGCCAAAATAAATTTTTGCTCAAATCATATCATATTCCGGGTTAAAAACCCCAAAACAAACAAAATTTAAAAATAAAACAAAACATAATGAAGAGTAAGAAGATACTTCTCTGACTTGCTGAATGATAGCCAATACCACACTTGGTAGAGGACATAGAGTCAAGTAAGAACGAAACAGTTGTTACCAGAATTTCGCTCTTCAGGAGGTCTTTCATCTTGGGGATTTGAGGAATGAACCCATAGACCACACAGATCAGTGGCAAGACAGGATTTTATTTAGAAATTAGAAAGGAATATAGAAGAAGAAAAAGGCACCAAAGCTTCTGGCAGGGGGAAAGAACTGACTGAGGAGTCTCTGCATGGACTTTTTATCTAGAGGTAGTAGGTCCTGAGTCCTGGCCAGGACTTGGCAAATAGAAACACGTTTTCATCATTAATGAGTGTTGTCAACAAAGGAAAGAAGGCAGTCCCTCCAGCTCAGGGCAAAAGGTCAGAGTGTTTCCCTCATGAACTTGCCTAAGCCTAGGAAAGCTGGGGTCGCCTGTCCAGCCTTGAATGGGGGGAACTCTGTATCACAACGTTTAAATTTTTTTTTTTTTTTTTTTTTTTTTTGAGACAGAGTCCCACCCTATGCCGTGAGCAGAGTGCAATGGTGTCATAGCTCACTGCAACCTCAGGCTGGGCTGTGGGCATCCTGCTGCCTCAACCTCTGGAAGTCACTGGGATTATAGGCTCTCACTGCGGTGCCTGGTTAGTTTTTTGTTGCTGTTGTTTGTTTGTTTGTTTTTATGAGTTGGGGTCTCACTCTCACTCAGACAAGTCTTGAACTCCTGAGTTCAAGCAATTCTCCCGCCTCAGCCTCCCACAGTGCTGAGATTACAGGTGTGAGCCACCGCGCCCGGCAAAGTTTATAATTATTGCATGCTAGCACACGAGGGCTCATTGCATCATGATTTATACTTTTGTTATTTGCAATAAAAACGCTTTTCTAGAGAAAATTTTCATAACAAAAAATTGAAAATAAAAAGAACGTGGCTGGACTGAGTGATTTCTGTGGTTGCTTCAAGCTCAGGTTTTACACGGTTCTCCATTGCTAACTACTGCTTTCTCCTTAAGAGCATTCCTGTAGTAGCCTTTGGGGGAGGAAGCAGTCTGCGTAATTTTGAGGAGTTTCCCCAATGCATGGACACGTTGGTCTCCTGAAAATCATTTAGCTCTTTTATTACTTACTTTTTCATTTGAAAATCACTCTGGATACTCGAGTTAAAATAGCTGTCCTTGCTACCTTGCCATGAGAGATGGGTATCACTAAAAATGCCTGGATTGGCAGTAATCCGCTTTGCTCCTGCCTGGAGCTGTGCTGAATCTCCAGTGGCAGGTCCTCGCCGTGTTACTGGGGCAAGTGTGCAGTGATGTGCATTAAATCTGTGCTCAGCAATGCTCAGACAACTTGACCTTCTGCAGGGAATGAAAAAATACATACATATATAAACACCCCCATTCCCAAATGGCACTGTAGCCTAGTTAAGAAAATTGCTTGTGTGGGAGTGCATTATGCTAACAGGACTAGTCCATTCTCAGGTTAGAAAACTTTAAATTCAATTTGACATAGCTTCTGTTTTCATTTCCAATACTTACCTTGACTGGGGAAATGTACTGTTTGTCACAAAAAAACAGCCAGTGAAATAGAGCGAGGTGCTGGGAGAGTCAGCAGTCGAAAGCCTACAAATGCCATGGACTGAAATATTTCATGTTTTAGTTTGTAGCAGACACCAAACCAAATTTGCTTTCCAGGGCCCAGCAGCAATCTTCAACAGCAAAAACACAATTAACATAAGTTATCTCATCATGTACTAGCACTCTAGCTAGCCCATAACCAATTAAGAATCAAGTCTGAAATAAATGTGGAGGTTCAAGGCTCAGAGGAGTAGAGAAAGCACAGAATGCCGTCCTGTCGGTATCTGATCCGACCATCAGCAGCTTCACTCACCACCGTGACTGTGGTGCACTCCCTGTTCAGCACCACAAACAACCTCTCTGGTTTGAATATCAGAATAGATCCATAAAGCTTAAAGAATACAAGCTTTCACGTGACTATACTGAAAATTTCAGAATGACAGTGAACAGGCCTATTAAAAGATAAAACTGGGTAAGACTAAAATTAATCCTCCATAATCCTAGCTTTGAAACTCTCATCGTTGCTGTGTAGAATTATCTTTAAAATGAGTTATGAGAAAGTGAAAGGGCTCTTCTGGTCACCCTTTCACCTGTAATCTACCCCATTCCGATTCCAGTACAAACTGGGAAACCTTCCAGGATAAGTTAATCGAAGAATCAGTTTGCTTTTACAGACTAGGAATATGAGAAATATTAAAGTTTTAAGAGTTTCTGTTGACAGACTGGTAGAATATATTTGCCAGTCAGACCCTATGCCTTGTTAAAAAAAAAAAAACAACTGAGAAGCATTTTGTGTGTTGACCCTGGGATGTGTAATTTATGCATGGCTCTTGTAAGCTGTTACCTCTTAATCACCTAGGAGCCCCAGCTCTTCAAACAGACTAATGATCCCCTGCTGACTATCTGCTCTGCTTGCAGTGCTGCCTTCAACACATCTGTCAGCACCACTTCCCAAGGGGACTGTATGAGAGTTGGAAAGTCTGACATCCATACATTAACTACCCTATGACTTTCTCCATTAATAATGGACTGTCCCGCCGTAAGCTGTGAGTTTCCTCCCCAACACCCACTGCTTTTCCTTTTATGTGCCACTAGGCCTGTCATCAGAGAGATAGCCAGAGAAAAGACATCTGGCATCTGTAACTCATAGGGGGTTCATAAAAACTAAAGCAAGTAGATTGTTCTCTCAAATGAAGTTCCTGGAAATACTGAATGATGAATGTCAGGCGAATGGCCGCCTTCCTCTAGCTTGGTGACAGCCTGTAACTGCTTTAAAAAAAAAACAATCTTGACACACACACATATCCTAAATGTTTATGAAAGAGATATAGTTCTAATTGTTATATTAGATTCTTGTAGATAGAGCCCAATTATTTTGAAAACATTATTTCTTTATGCATCTGCAAAGGAATTGTCCTCAGATATGACAGCTAAATATATTGTCAAGATCTATTTTCCAATTAATTGTTTTAAAAAAGAATTCTCTGAAGTAAATCATAAGTGCGTTTAAATTCTAAGTGAATTGTTTTTTAACTCAACCTTAGATGAAGATAACAATTGAGACTAGGAAAAGAAACTTGGAAACTTAGTTGAATCAGCCTGGCAAGTTTTTGCTTTTGTCAAAAGAATGGAAGAAGGGGGGGAAGAAAGGGATTGAAACAGAAACAGGTTGGACCCTGTTGGTGAGTGGTTTTAGATTTTTAAAGCTTATCAATATTGAGAGGTTTATTGCTTCCTTTTATAGGTTACCTGTCAAGTTACTGTAGGAATAACTTGTGGAGTTACTATAGGAATAACTTAATAATGTAGAACAAGACTCCAGAACAGTAGTTCTCAGCCTGTGGGTCACGACCCACAGGAACTGTATTAAAGAGCTGCAGCATTAGGAAGGTTGAGAACCCTGGGCTCTAGAACTTTCTAGGACTACAATGCAGTTAAACTGGAGTCAGATGTGAGATAATAAGAGTGTTACCAGAATTTCTTTCTTCAGTAGGTACTTGGTCTCAGGGATTCGAAGAATGAACTCACGGACCACAGATCAGTGTTAAGATAGGATTTCATTAGACAGAAAGGAATACAGAAGGAGTAAAAAGCACCAGAACTTCTGGCAATGGTATAATGCCTCCGTTGTCTGAGGGTCTATATAGAGGATAGGTTTTTGCCTCAGGGAAGGAATTAGGGTATGTCCTATCTACTAAGGGTGGTAATAATCTTTCAGGCTGCTTTGTTCATGACCTCGCTAGGGTCCAGAGGCTGTGGCCTGGAAAGAGCAGCCTGTTTGTACCTAAAGAGTGTGTGTGTGGGGGGTCTCTGTCCAGCCCTGAGTGGGGGAACCCTGTATCAGGAAAATGATGAAAACCCCCCAAAATCTAGAGAGCATAAATCTCATCAAAAAGGGGGAGTGTAAAGCTGCTACAGTGCATCCCATGGAATCTTCTTAGGGGGCTTCTGACTTGGACAGTCTGTGTCTTTTATAGGAGCCAATATCTCTTGTGACATTCCCATAGCTTAGCTTCCAAAGTCCACATGAGGGACAATCCCAGTGGTAAGAGTCACCACACTCAGGGAAACCCCAGGCAATCACTTCTCACCAGGTGTGAATCAATCACTTGCAGTCCTCACACTAGATGAAACAAACCAGTCCTGGGTCATTTTCACCATAACAGCCTTGCCTGGTCACATGGCTAACACCCAAAGTTAGTTGGGTGTGGTGGCACATGCCTGAAGTTTCCAGGAAAAGAAAGCCAGAAAGTTAACCCAAGATAAGTGTGTTCATAAAGAGACCGAGTTTTAAGCCTTTACCCACTGTTATCACATGGGAGTGTAAACCCAGATCTTCCCCTTTCTTTTCCTTTTCTCCTCCTCCTCTCATCCACCTTCCTCTTTTATAAAAACTAGAAGTCTAGATTTTTTAAAATGTTAAATCTCCCAATTTTAAGTGAAAATGCTAGAATAAACATACTGAACCAGAAGAAGACCTGGATTCTAGTATTCTAGCAATAGCTGTGTGACCTCCCTTTATAAAGTGAGAAGCTTGCATAAGCTCAGCTGAAAAGCCATTGTTACTCTTTCCTAATTGCTGAAGAGGTGATACATCTGTTCTTATACTCAATGCCAGGGAACCCTTTTCTCTTCCCTCAACTTTTTTCTTTTCTACTCTGCATTATCTTGTGAAACCAAAGAGTGAGATAAAAACATGCAAGGGTCTGAAAAAATCATAAATGACTGATGGCAATCTCATCATAGGCTAGATTTCCCAATAACGATAATATAAGGGTGAACATTAACTCTTACAGAATTTAGGCCAACATATCTGCTTTTGTTTGCATTGGCCAGAGAAGTTAGATTTGTCCAGCCACCATGGCTCACACCTGTAATCCCAGCACTCTAGAAGGCCAAGGCAGAAGGATCTCTTGAGGACAGGAGTTCAATACCAGCCTGAGCAAGAGCAGCACCCAATTTCTACTAAAAATAGAAAAGTTAGTTGGGTGTGGTGGCACATGCCTGAAGTCCCAGATACTCAGGAGGCTAAGGCAGGAGGATCACTTGAGCCCAAAAGTTTTCAGGTTGCTGTGAGCTATGCCGTTGTATTCTATCCAGGATAATAGAAGCAAGATTCTGTCTAAAAAAGAAATAAATAAATAAAAGTACATCTGGGTGGATTTTAACTTTTAATCTAGTTTTTCAAAGCAATGAAATGTTAATATACAGTGCAGATATTCCAATGTAGTTAGAGTTGTTACAACTATAATCGAAATTGCTTCATATTGTGACATTATCATGTCCTATAATTCTCAAATATTTTTACTTTGCCAACCCTACCATTACCACCAAGAAAACTTGGTGTGTTATAGTAATTCATTTACAAATGAAAAAATGGTTTATTTTCATTTTTACATTCCTGCTGTTATTTCACCTGCATTGTTATGAAAACCAAGTCAAGGATTCTATCTGTAGCTACCAGTGAAGAAATGAATTTATCAATTTCTAATCTTCATGAGTATCAAATCTATGTCTGGCCAATGGCCTAGGGATTTGGTTTCTTCCTGAAACCTTTTAGATTTTTGTGGGTCACAGGCTCTTTGTTATGTAGTAGAAGTATATGGTCCACAGGAATAGGAGGGACTAGGTTGAAAGTAGCTGTGCCTTGCAGTTATTTGAAATGTGTCTCACTCATGATAACATGATCATTTTCAGAATTTTCTTTGTTCCCCCATTGACCACAATATTAAACATTTCACCAAGAAAATATCTCATACATGATTTAGTCTTGGGAATAAGATCTAATCTTTTATATCACAGGAAGAAGCTGGTCAAAGGTATTGAAAGCTAGTTATAAAAGGAGTAATTGGGTCACATTGAAATACATATCTGATTTTAAAACAGAGGTGCCTTTTCTTACTCAACTGAAAAAGCAAACAAAAAGAAGATAGTTCCCCCCATTTTTAGTAACACATTACTGAGGAGAAAATATTGAGCCTTCATTCATCATTTAAAATATTCTTTTTTTTTTTTTTTATTGTTGGGGATTTATTGAGGGTACAGGAAACCAGGTTATACTGATTGCATTTGTTAGGTATAGTCCCCCTTACAATTATGTTTTCCCCCCAAAAGGTGTGTCACACATCGAGACCTCACCCCCTCCCTCCTTCCCTGTCTCTCTCTGCTCTCACCTTCCCTCACCCCCACCGTGTCAATAATTTTGACAAGAGTTTTAGATTAGCATAGAAGATTGGGGCACAATGGATGGTGATTGCTTGGGATATCTAAACTGGATCCAACCCAGCTTCTCAGTTTGCTTCTATAGACTAGCCGGGTAACAATGCCACCTGTCTCTTAATTCTAGTTAGCAGAGTCTGGGATTTGGTAAGCTTTTATATAGATCATTGAGGCAACTCTGTTTTGGCTAAAACTCTACAGTTACAGATATGTTTATTTGATTAAATGTGGTGAGGTATGTGCTAAATCAGCGCTTCTCAAGCCTGTCTACAGAATAGAGTTAGGGGTGTTTCTTCAAAACACACATTCTCTGCCACCTATCCCCAGACCAATTAAACCACCTTCTCTCTTTAGAGAGAATAGTTCTAATAGTTCTAATATGCATCCAGAGTTAAAAACCCACGGAGCTTATTGTTTGAGGACACAGGGAAATTAAAATAATATACAAACCCATATGCAAATAATTGTAGCAGATTTTTAAAATCCAACTTGTATAGCTACTGGCAGAGGGGGCCCCCGTGAAAATATTCAGCATATATTGGCTTTATTTAAGTGTTCCTCTTCACAGACCACCTTCTTTCATGGCAATTGTGACCCCTTCTCTACAACACTCTTCAATGTTCTGTGATAAGAAAAATGTTCTGTATTTGTGCCCTCCAATAGGGAAGCTATGAACTATGTGTGGATCTTGGGCTTGTGATATTGTCGCTAGTTATGAGTGAAGATCTGGATTTTTAACTTAAGTATTTAATTACATTTTCTTTGGCATTTCTTTTTTTTCTAAATTTCAGCATATTAAGAGAGTATAAATGTTTCTGTTACATGGATCACTTTGATCCATGATTTAGTCCAGTGATTCAGTCATGGCTATGTGTGCCCACCAGGTGAATGATGTTCATTGTACCCATTAGATGTGGTTTTGCCCCTCTCTTCTTCCCACCAGATGCTGTTTGATTTCCGATGAGTTTTTCCCTCAGTGCACATGTGTGCCCATGAGTTAGTTGCAATTTAATATTGAGTACACATAGTGTTCTTTTTCTGTTCTTGAGCTACTTCACTTAGGATTATAGTCTCCAATTCCAGCCGAACTGCGGCAAAAGGCATTACTTCATCCTTTCTTACGGCTGAGTAGTACTCCATCATATACATATACTGTATTTTGCTAATCCACTCGGGAACTGACAGGCACCTGGATTGCTGCCACATCTTTGCAATTGTGAATTATGCTGCAAGAAACATTCAAGTGCAGGTGTCTTTTTGATAAAATTACTTCTTTTCCTTTGGGCAGATACCCAGTGATTGGATTGTTGGATCGAATGGTAGGTCTACTTTTCAGTTCTTTGAGGAAATTCTATACTGTTTTTTACAGGGGTTGTACTAATTTGCAGTCCCACCAACAGTGTGTGAGCATTCCTTTCTCTCTGATTGTGTGCCAGCATCTAATGTTTTTGGACTTCTTGTTTTTTGTAGAGACAGAGTCTCACTTTGTCACCCTTGGTAGAGTGCCGTGGCGTTACAGCTCACAGCAGCCTCCAGCTCTTGGGCTTAGGCGATTCTCTTGCCTCAGCCTCCCGAGTAGTTGGGACTACAGGCACCTGCCCCAAAGCCTGGCTATTTTTTTGTTGCAGTTTGGCTGGGGCCAGGCCTGAACCCGCCACCCTTGGTGTATGGGGCCGGCGCCCTACTCACTGAGCCACAGGTGCCGCCTGTTTTTGAACTTCTCACTAAGAGGAATTCTAAATGTGAAAAGGTGTTATCAAATTATGGCCTTAATTTGCATTTTTATTGCAAATGATTTGTGATGAGCATTTTTCATATATTTGATGGCTATTTGTCTATATTCTTTTGAAAAGCTTCTGTTCATGTCTTTTGCCCATTTTTTGATAGGGTTGCTTATTTTTTTCTTTTGCTGATTTGCTTGAGTTGTTCATCAATTCTGGATATTAGACCTTTATCAAATGCATAGTTCGTGAATATTTTCTTCCATTTTGGAGGTTGTCTATTTGCTTTGCTGATTATTTCATTACCTGTGCAGAAGATTTGCAATTTAATCAAATCCCATTTGTGCATTTTATGTGTCTATAATTGCCATTGAGGTCTTAGTCATAAAGATGTGGGGCTGTTCTACTACCATGGAGACTGCTGATGCCCAGCTGTGCAGGCAGAGTTTTATCTCAGTGGCCCAGGAACCACAAAGGTGGGCTTGCACTGCTGGTCGGCTGAGGTTCTCCCTCCAACTAGGTCCCACTGAGGTAGTCATCCAAGACTGCCCAGGTGGTGCCTGTGGTGTACGAAGCTTCTCCTTTGCTCAGATGTGTGTGGTGGGGAGGAGTGGGTACTTGGCTCCCAGATGTAGGGAATGGTACAGGGGAGAATCTGTTTTGTCTGCTTGATCCCCAGCCCAGCAAGGGTGATATGAAGTCTACTGCTGGACAGCTGAGTTCCATGGTGCAGACCTGGTGCCATGCACTGGAGTGGTCAGGATGGCTTCAGCTGCAGAAACCCAGGACTGGCATCTACCAGATCTTTGCTATGCCTGCTTTCTGGTGCAGTGTCTCAGTGAGCCCAGATATCCGCAGTGGAACAGAGAATCTCTTCACAGCCCAAGCCACCAGTAACTTTTATTCCTCTCCTAAACAGCAGTGTGCCAATGGGCTGCCTCTGTTCTGCTGTTTTCCTCTCCATCCAGCAGGGTGAACTGTGTTGGGAGCCCCAGCTTAATCTTTGAGAATGGGGGGTGGTGTTTGTAAGTGTCAGACCTGCCCTGTTCCAGTAATCAGTAGAGCTGTAACCAGCTGTACTAGTTCTCCCTGTGAGCAGTTGGTAATTGTAGGAAAAAGCCAATAGCAGTGTAGTTCTTTGGTACCTGTAATTTTCTCTAGTCCTTTGGGAGAAGCACTTTGCATGTCACAGGGAGTGGGAGAGACCCTGGAGTGCCCCAGGAATTGCTTATTCTGTACTGCAGCAGAGGAGGGTAGAGGAATGAGGCTGGCTAGGGCTAGGTTGGGTGAGCCCGCCTTCAGGCTCCAGTGTGATAAAATTATCTTGGCAAGGATCAAACATCAGCTCCCAGGCCACTGAGGAAAGCCACTGGGAGGGGATGAAGTAGCCTTGCCAAGCTGAAAAGTCTGCTCTGGGGAAGGGGCTACAAGTAATTCACCAGATGGCCCTCAGGAGTGAGTTTTGCTCTTCTTCCTCCTCCTCTGACCCAGGAGTCTCCTTGCAGTGCCTGGTTGCAAACAGGTACCCACATTTGCTGAGTACACCAGCAATGGCCCCATGGGCTGGGAACTTCCCTGTCCAAGGACTGCACTGGTCTAAAAGCTTAGCTTCCGTGTGGGGAGATGGGTGCCCCACCAGTTCACTGCAGCTCCAACACTGCACTCTCTTGGCAGTTCTGCCCACATGAGCTCTCTTGCCTCTCAAGTTTAGTTCTCAAATCTCCCATCTGTACCCCCAAGTAACCCAATTGAGTGCTGGGGAGGGAGGGTATGGGATCTAGCCCAGTTCTGTCCTAACAAAGAGCATCTCCAGGGAGTACCAGCGGGCAGGGAGCTCCCAATTGAGCTCTCCTATGTCCAGTGCAGGTCCTCTAGGGGAAAGGTGTGGGCCTCCCGTCTGTGGAAATCTCAGACTGGTGGGCACAACAGCAGAGGGGAGACAGCTGCTTTTGAAAGTCTCAACTCAGTTGACCTCTTGGCTGCAGTGGAGGGGGGCGGAGGGGGAGAAGGAAGAGAGAGTAAATGGAAAAGAGCCTCCAGCTCTTCTGGTCCCCCTGACTGTCTAAGGTCTGGGATCACAGAAGTTCTCCAGGGCCCACAACAGCATGGGCAGGAGTCAGGAACTGTCTGTGTGAGAACAGTAATATGAAAACTGAAGAGCTGGATCTCCCTGGAGCAGAAAAAGGAGTGGAGAAGTGGTATAGCATCCATCATCTGGGCTATTGACCATAGAGAGCAACCTCAAAAGGGCTGGAAGCCCAACATTTTTATTATGAAGAAGGTCCTAGTTCATTGATTGCAGCAGCTCTTGTGGAAAAGCGTCCAAGCAGCTTGGCAGCCACTGACTACCAGAGGTGTCAGGGAAGGAGACACCCCCACTTACCCTCTTCACGGGGCTCCAAGCTTATCTGGCGTTGATCTCAGCTAATATTTTTTTCTTCTTGTTCTACTTCACAATTTCTTTCCATGAAACCTATGGCAGTGTCTGGAACCTTTCTCCAAAACTCTATCTGAGCTGTGCCCATTCCCCCCTCTCCTTTATCTGAAACTGTTCTCCTCTGGGGTGATACGGCAGCTGATATCTCTAGTCAACCATCTTTCCCTCATCTGCAAATTTAGTAACTATAATACGAAATAACCGTGTGTGGCTTGTGGCTCCCACATTGGATGGCCCAGGTCAAGAATAATCAATGATCAAATAGCCAAGCAGGACCTGGGAAGGCTGTGAGCCTTTCAGAAGGACATATAGAAAATATTTTTTTGCTGCTAATGACTGGTTCAGCTAAAAACAGCTCACTGGAGAAGTAGAAGCAGGAATAGTATTTCAAGAGAGCTGTTGGATAAGATGTAATGGTACTTCAGGATGGCAGGATGACCCTTATCATTGAGCAAGGAAGGCCATTTTCAAACAAGAACTCTAACTAGCTCAAAGTAGGCCAGGGTTAAGGACTAAAGTGAATAGCGTCTACAGCTTTTGGAAGGCTCTGGCTGCCATCAGAAATAAGGCAAGTCCCTTCTCTTCTTGACGAGTTCACATAATAAAGCAGTCAAAGGGGGAATATGAGAATGAATACCTAATGAAGCCTCGAAATTAAAAAATTCCTTTGATTCTATTGTGAGACCCCTCATAGTGAAAAACTTGCTGGAGATCATATGAATGTGTTAAGTAAATTGAATGAGGGGCCTGGAGAGTATTTCTCTAATCTTTTGAATACATTTTTATGATGGTTGATAAGAAGATAGTGCTGCTAAAGATAGATCTGAACTCCCTAAGCCAAAGATTTATTTGAAGTCTATTTTTGGTATATAAATTAGGATATTATCTTCATAAACAAGTTCTGTCCAGAAAGAAAGTATTATAAGAATAGCCTTTTGTTCACAAAACTTACAGGGCCATTCATGCTATTGAGGCCATTCAAATGGGCAAGGCTGCCTCCACTTTTTATTTGTCACTACCTCTAGTTGACATTAAATTGTCAAAAAATTCATTTACAAAAGGCCTCATGGAGTTGTTACAACAGATCAGATATCAATAGAAGCAGAAAATATTCTCAATGTTACCATTTGATGTCATGATACTTTTTTAGATACAAAACCCCCATTTGCTTCTTTACGAAGACCATGTGATTATTTTGGGGGAGGGTTTGAGGAACTTCTTTAATGTCTATGATTTTAATCATTACTTTTAATCCTACCACAAGACCAAAGTCCATCAGAACCAATCTTACAATATTGTTAAAGAAAAAATTATTCTGACACTTGTTAAAAATGGTAAGGAATACTTTTATTCGAAACTACTGCAATAGAGAAAGGAGACTGCACTCAATTTCAGGCACATCAAAGAAAGCTCAGGATATACAGCCAAGGAACAGAGTAAAGGGGTCAGTGGTTGGAAAATTACTAAGAGGAGACACCAAACACAGGGGTATTTCTGCTAAACTGGTCTGACAAGGTTCATGCTAACGATAGGCCAGGGATTGAGACATTAGGTTGGGAGGTGAGGAATTTGATCAGATATCAATGTTGGGGCATTCTTGCTAAACTGATTTAGCATGGTTCTTTGCTCAAAACAAGCCAAATGCAGGGCCAAAAATGAAGCCTAGCTGAGAAGAAGACTTTGAAGAACCTGACTAAAGTTTGGTTGAGGAGGGATCCTTGTCAATATCCATCTAAAAAGAACATTTTAGCATCATGAGAAAAATCATTGATTTTGGAAAGCCAAAAACCTCTAGATAATATTTTGAAAAAGACCAAGCAATTAGTGTAAAATATGCTCCAGAACCAAGAAGTGCACAAAACTGAGAGTTTTAGAAATGCTCGAATGTACATGTATTAAAAGTTGAATTAAATAAGAATTATAATTACTTCATTTATTTCCAGAACTCTACTAAATGGAACAAATTTGAACCACTAAGAGCAAAGCCTATTTGTTGCTGATGGTAAGACAGGACATCTATGTTGAAGTTGCAGCTTGCTTCTAACCTCTAATGTCCCCCTAGTGCCTTCTGGTGTGGTGTAAAATCAATTAAATGAAATTTGTGCTCTACATGTTTTGAAAATGTATGGTTCTTTAAGTGTCATATCATTTGCAAATCTATTCTTTAGGATCCCATAAAAGAGAAAAATCGCCTCTGTGTATTTTTTACACTGCCAGGTAAAGGACTTTCATTTAGAAAAGAAATATCTTCCTTTATGTGTTTTCATATAAAAACTAGAAATGTATTGAAGAGATCAGAAGTAAGTCTTTAGTCATATTTTTTTTTCTTTTTTGAATTTACTTCTGTCCTTATTACAGCACTTAACTAGTACATTTTCCTACATTATTTATTCTTTTTATGTTTTTTTTTATTTTGGATTAATATGAGTACGTATGATTAAGTTATGTTGTTTGCATTTGTCAGGTAAAGTCCAAGTTGCAGTGAGCCCTTCACCCAGGAGGTATGCCAAATATCACTACATTGTACCCATTAGGCAAGAGCTTACCACACACCTCCTCTCCCCTCCCCCTCCCCACTTTCTTGAATTTAGATGTGGATGTGTGGTTATTCATTTACTAATTTCATATTAATATTGAGTACATTTATTGGATGCTTGCTTTTCCATTCTTGTGATACTTTACTTAGGAGGATGTTCTCCATATCCATCCAGGAGACTTTATATACAAAAGATATAAAGTCTCCACCTGTCTTTATGGCTGGACAGTATTCCATAGTATACATTTACCACTTTATTTATCCATTCATGGGTTGATGGGCACTTGGGCGGTTTCCCCATCTTTGTGATTGTGATTTGAGTTGTTATAAACATTCAAGTGCAAATGTCATATGTCCTTATGATAAAATGATATTTTTTCCTTCTGGGTAGATATCTAGTAATGGGATTGTAGAATCAAATGAAAGGTCTCCTTTTATCTCTTTGAGGTTTCTCCACATTCTTTCCCAAAAGGCTGTATTAGTTTGTAGTCCACCAACAGTGTATGGTGTTTCCCTTCTCTCCACACCTATACCAGCAGCTTTGGGATTTTGTGAAGTGAGCTATTCTCATCAGGGTTAGGTGATATCTCAGGGTGGTTTCGATTTGCATTTCTCTGATGATTGGGAACATGAGTATTTTTTCACATGTTTGTTGGCCATTTCTCTGTCTTCTTGTGAGAAGTTTCTATTCATGTCTCTTGCCCACTGATAAACAGGGTTGTTTATTCTTTTCTTGTTGATTAGTTTGAGTTCTCTGTAGATTCTTCTTATTAGCCCTTTGTCAGATTCTTAACATGTGAATGTCTTCTCCCATTCTGAAGAAACAGTTTGTCTGTTTGCTTTAGTTGTTACGTCCTTAGTTGTTTCACTTTTTAGCTTGATTGGGTCCCATTTATTTATTTTTGGTGTTGCTGAAATTGCGAATGGGATCTGCTACATAAAATCTTTCCCCAGCCCAATATCATCAAGAGTTTTTCCTATTACTTTCTTTCAGAATTTTTATCATTTCATGTCTTAGATTTAAATCTTTTATCCAGAATGAGTTGATTTTTGTAAGTGGTGAGAGATGCAGGCCCAGTTTCAGTTTACATGTCCCTAACCAGTTCTCCCAGCACCATTTATTAAATAGGAATTCTTTTCCCCAATGTATGTTTTTGTTTGATTATCAAAGATCAGATGGCGATATGGGCCTGGTTTCATCTCTAGGTTCTCTATTCCATAGATCTATGTCTCTATTTTTCTGCGAATACCATGCTGTTTTGATTATCATAGACTTGTAGTCTGTAGTATAACCTGAAGTCTAGTAACATAATGCCTCTAGAATTTTTTTTAATTTCTTAGAATTATGTTGGCTATTTGGGTATAATATATTTAATATATGTGAAAGTGGCAGTACTCAGTGAGATCATTAAGGAAAGTTCTACTTAGACTCAAGAGACAGAACCTAATATATCCCTAATATTAATCAACATTCTGCTTAATGAAGAATTATCCTTAAATATTTTAACAACATAATATTGACTTAAAAAATCAAATCACACTAGTAACTATAAAATTGAAGACAAAAAAAACCTCTGCATATAAACACTGAATGCTATTCTATAAATTTGTTCCTTGTGGGAGTGCAGGTTAATAATTCTGAAAATATTTTATGTGCATACTGAGGTTGAACAAATAAGTAAAGGGACCATGGAGAATGGAAGCTAGGTTTCTCATCGTTGGAGCAAAGAATTACAGGTAAACAAGAGGCAAAGTCTGGGTAAACCCCATGGTAATGGGAGTGTGGGAATTCTTCGTACTATTTTAGAAACTTGTATGTAAGTTAAAAGTATTTCAAAATTAGAAAAACAATTTTTTTTTGAGACAGAGGCATATTCTGTTGCCCTAAGTAGAGTATCATGGACTCATGATAGCTCACAGCATCTTCAAACTTTTGAGCTCAAGAGATCCTCTTGTCTCGCCCTCCAGAGTAGCTGGGACTACAAGAAAATTAAAATTTTTTAAACCATCACTCATGGAGTGATTGAAATGAGAATGAAATGAGAAGATGAACACAAAACCCTAAATTTTAGATGTGGACAAAAGAGCTGCTATTTTTGATATGTATTGGCTTTCATAAGTTAATCACTGTACTGTGAGGTTATGTTTCCTATTTCCAAAGTGTGTGGAACACATTATTTTTGCCTCAAGCTGCAAGATAAATAGGATGGTAGTTATAAGAATACTATGAAGATTTGAGGGATGTAAGAAGCAAAATAAATAAGGGTAGCCCAATATTATAGCAGTTTTAAAACAAAACTGAATTTATTGATCATCTGGAAAGGGAAGGATATACCTCCAAAGCAGAAATTGAAGGGGTTTGATATAAGGGGAAAATATTTAAGAGAAAAGCACCAAGTAGGGCAAGGTGCTGAATTCATGTTGTGGAATTGTCTGATGAGTTGGGTTGTAAATTCTTCTTTACAATTGGTTACCTGTAGAGTTAGCATTACTGATGTGAAGAAACTGGTCCCAAATAGGTCTAGAATGAAGGCAGAAAAAGATCAGAGAGCCTAGATCACGTTTGTATACACTTGCTCATAGGCTTGCTAAGTTATACCTTAACAGATATTATTATCATGTGCAATCTCACTTAGAAACAAGAAATACAGCAAGGAAATTTCTAGAAGTACCCTCCATTAATAAAATTTAAGGAAAAAACTGGTACTAATTGATAATAAACACTTGATACAAGTTTACCAGATTTCCTTTTTTTTTTTTTTTTTTGAGGTGTGACATCAGAAAGCTAGCAGGCTAGCAAGCAATAGGCCCTTGTTCACTGATGGAAACATTATTAAAAAAGAAATAACTATCGACTGACTAAAATAACTTTGGAAGAGCTGTGAAAACTAGTCGAAGATCTATAGCAAACAAGCAAATGTATAATTAAGAAAAATCCAGCATTCAAAATGATAGGAAATTTTATAGCACTTTTTACTTGCCTTTGCTTCACCTCCTCCCCAGTTGAGGCCTTCTCCTCAGGCCAGAAGAAGCAGAGGGGAAAATATTTGCAACATCCTGATCTATTTTTTAAACTCCCAGAGAAACTGGTTTCTATCTTGTCTGACTCAGAGTTTATAGTTCAGATCTCAAGCTGGTGGAAGCAGTTGAAGGCAGTCACAGACACTGTGCCACGTGGAAACTGCAAGAGAAAGCAAGCTTGTGTATATCTGGGGGGCAAGAAATTATGGGCAGAGGAATATAAGGAGCACATGAGTCCAAAGAGAAGCTGTGATAAGACTTTCTGGGAAATTAAGATATGTAAACAGCATGTTTATGAGAGAAAATGGGGGGAGGAGGCACACAGCAAGGCTCAGGAAGGACATTCCCAGAAATTGCCTCAGAAAGACCTTACTCTTTTATTGCAAGCTGATTCCCAAACTCAGGGGCCCACTAGTTAATGAAGGTCTTCAACAGTCTGCAAAGACCAGGAGAGGCATCATATGCCCAATTTTCAACTAAAGACCACAAAATATACAAAAATAAAAAAAAATTAAAAAACCTAGGAAAATATGATACATTCAAAGGACTAACTGAATAAATCCCCTAATAGCTTTCCCTAAAGAAACACAAGCATTGGACTTACTAATTAAATATTTTAAAGCAACTGTCTTAAACATGTTCAACAAGCTAAATTAAAACAAAAACAAAGAACTAACAAATCTTGAAAATGACATATAAACAAAATGAGAATGTCTTCGATTTGACTTCAAATATGAAATTATGTATAGTGATGTCTCCCAGGCCTTACATATAGATATTTTTTCAGTGGACTTGTATGCTGTTAATTCTAGACCAAAGTAAATATAGCAGAATATTTATACATGAAAAAATATTTTGCAAATATTTTCTATAATTCTATTATTCATTTAAAATGTTGATAGCTTATGTTAGTTTCAGGGAGGGGTGTATATTTTGAAAAAAAATACTTGACTTTATAATTCTGTATATTATATACAATTTATAGCAGAGCCGTTTTAAGACAACCTTGTCACATTTTTTGTTTAATTTTGGAAATTTTATTATGGGTGATGTTAAAGTATGTGTTGAGTAGATAATGACCAACTAGAATTAAAGTAAGTGCAAACAGTGAACATACCATATGCTGTACAAGATATATTGTAATTTGCTGTTTTAGCATCTGTATTTTGGTTAGAAGATATTATTAAATGCAGATATTAAGGATTGAAAAATTCTAATTTTATTTTTAGAAATAATGAATATAAATTTGGTTTTGCTTGATTAAAATAGATTATTCCTATATTAAGTCTCTTTTTAAATGTTTTAATGGGTTTTTTTGTGCAGCTGTTCATCTGTGTGGGTCACAGCTTTATTTCACATATTATTCACCCAATATGTTTGTTTCCTTGTTTATATTCCATGGAACCTACTTACATGCTTTGGACTCAAATTATGACATTAAAAAAAGAACAGAATAAAAAAAAATGAGAATGTCAACCAGATAGAAATTATTTAAAAGAATTAAATAAGAAAGATTATGAGCTAGGATCTATAGAGAGCTCAAATTAATCCACATGAAAAAAGCCAACAATTTCATATATCAATGGGCAAGAGACATGAATAGAACCTTCTGTAAAGAAGACAGACAAATGGCAAATGAACATACGAAAAAAACCACCCTGAGACACCGTCTAACCCCAGTGAGAATGGCCCACATCACAATCTCAAAACTGCAGATGCTGGCGTGGATGTGGAGAGAAGGGAACACTTTTACCCTGCTGGTGGAACTGCAAACTAATACAACCTTTTTGGAAGGAAGTATGGAGAACTCTCAAAGAACTCAAGCTAGACCTCCCATTTGATCCTGCAATCCTATTACTGGGCATCTACCCAGAAGAAAAAAAAATCCTTTTATCATAAGGACACTTGCACTAGACTGTTTATCGCAGCTCAATTTACAATCGCCAAAATGTGGAAACAGCATAAATGCCCACCAACCCAGGAATGGATTAACAAGCTGTGGCATATGTACACTATGGAATACTACTCAGCCATTAAAAAAATGGAGACTTTACACCCTTTGTATTAACCTGGATGGAAGTGGAACACATTATTCTTAGTAAAGCATCACAAGAATGGAGAAGCATGAATCTCATGTACTCAATTTTGATATGAGGACAATTAATGACATGGTGGGGGTGGAGGAAGGGGAGAGCAGAGAGAGAAAGAAAGAGGGAGGGGTGGGGAAAGGAACAGCAGAGAGAGGGAGGGGGGTGGGGTCTTGGTGTGTGCCACACCTTTTAGGGGCAAAACACGACTGTAAGAGGGACTTTACCTAACAAATGTAAAAAAAAAAAAAGAAAAGAAAGAAAGTTTATGAGAAGATAGAGGAATAGAAAGTACCAGAAATCCACCTCCCCACCAAGACAATTGTACCAAAGAAATTATCTGAAATGTATTAGAAAGCTTTCATTTTTTTGTGTGTTGTTTTGTTTCCTTCACCCCCTCCCTCCTTCTCTCTCTGTCTGCTCTCTCCTTCCCCCATGCCACACTGTGTCATTAATTGTCACTAATTATTCTCTAATCAAAGTTGAATACATAGGATTCGTGCTTCTCCATTCCTGTGATGTTTCACTAAGAATAAGGTGTTTCACCTCCATCCAAGTTAGTACAAATGCTGCAAAGTCTCCATTGTTTTTGATGGCTGAGTAATATTCCATGGTGTACATATACCATAGCTTACCAATCCATTCCTGGGTTGAAGGACATCTAGGCTGTTTCCACATTTTAGCAATTGTAAATTGGGCTGCGATAAATGGCCTAGTACAAGTGTCTTTATAATAAAAGTTTCTTTTTTTCTTCTGGATGTATGCCCAGTAATGGGATTGCAGGATCAAATGGGAGGTCTAGCTTGAGTTCTTTGAGCTTTCTCCATACTTCCTTCCAAAAAGGCTGTATTAGTTTGCAGTCTCACCAGCAGTGTAGAAGTGTTCCTTTCTCCCCACATCTGCGCCAGCATCTGCAATTTTGAGATTTTGTGATGTAGGCCATTCTCACTAGAGTTAGATGGTATCTCAGGGTGGTTTTGATTTGCATTTCTCTAATACTTAGGGATAATGAGCATTTTTTTCAAGTGTTTACTGGCCATTTGCCTGTCGTCTTTAGAGAAGATTCTGTTCATCTCTCTTCCCCATTGATGTATGGGATTGTTGGATTTTTTCTTATAGATTAATTGAAGTTCTGTATAGATCCTGGATGTTAAACTTTTGTCAGATTCAAAATGTGCAAATATCCTTTCCCATTGGGTAGGTTGTCTATTTGCTTTGGTTGTTGTCTCCTTGGCTGTACAGAAGCTTTTCAATTTCATTAAGTCCCATTTGTTTATTGTTGCAGTTGCTGCTATTGCCATGGCAGTCTTCCTCATAAAGTCTTTCCCCAGGCCAATATCTTCCAGTGTTTTTCCAATTCTTTCTTTGAGGATTTTTTATCATCTCATGCCTTAAATTTAAATACTTTATCCATCTTGAATCAATCTTTGTGAGGGGAGAAAGGTGTGCATCCAGTTTCAGTTTTCTACATACGGATATCCAATTCTCCCAACACTATTTATTGAATAGGGAGTCTTTCCCTCAGTGAACTCTCTTGTTTGGTTTATTGAAGATTAGATAGCTGTAAGTTGTTGTTTCATTTCCATGTTTTCTATACGATTCCAAGTATCTATGTCTCTATTTTTGTGCCAGTACTATGCTGTCTTGACCACTATGGCCTTGTAAAACAGCCTAATATCTGGTATGGTGATACCCCCAGCTTTGTTTTTATTACTAAGAACTGCCTTAGCTATACAGGGTTTTTTCTGGTTCCACACAAAGCGCAGAATCATTTTTTCCAGGTCTTGAAAGTAGGATGTTGGTATTTTAATAGGGATGGCATTGAATCGGTAAATTGCTCTGGGAAGTATAGACATTTTAACAATGTTGATTCTTCCCAGCCATGAGCATGGTGTGTTATTCCATTTATTCAAGTCCTCTACTATCTCCTTTCTTAAGGTTTTGTAATTTTCTTTATAGAGGTCTTTTACCTCTTTTGTTAGGTATATTCCTAAGTATTTCATTTTCTTTGAGGCTATGGTGAAGGGAGTTGTGTCTGTGATTAACCTCTCATCTTGACTGTTGTTGGCATGTATGAAGGCAATTGACTTATGGACATTGATTTTATATCCTGAGACATTACTGTATTTTTTTGATGACTTCCAGGAGTCTAGTAGTTGAGTCTTTGGGGTTCTGTAAGTATAAGATCATATCATCAGCAAAAAGGGAGAGTTTGACCTCCTCTGCACCCATCTGAATGCCCTTTATTTTCTTGTCTTGCCTAATTGTATTGGCTAGAACTTCCAGCACTATGTTGAATAGCAATGGTGACAGAGGACAACCTTGTCTGGTTCCAGTTCTAAGAGGAAAAGCTTTTAG
>CAUYRH010084636.1:0-65291 GCA_963574655.1 Perodicticus potto
GGCGCCTGTAGTCCCAGCTACTTGGGAGGCTGAGGCAAGAAAATCGCCTAAGCCCCAGAGTTGGAGGTTGCTGCGAGCTGTGTGATGCCACGGCACTCTACCGAGGGCAACAAAATGAGACTCTGTCTCTACAAAAAAAAAAAAAAAAAAGAAAACCTTGCTTCAGAGGGTGGAGTTAGACAGAGACTGTATCAGGCTACAGAGCTGGACTGAGAGGCCAGGACTTTAGACACCTCGTATCGTATTCCCTTCAGGCATTTAAGAAGTTTCCTCCCAATTTTTCAATCACACTAAAATGACCTGACAATAGAAGGGAAGTACGTCCTTCTCCAAGGGAATACAAATGCTCTTGTGAATGATTTCACCTCCTCTGTAGGAATGATCTTTCAGGGCTCCTCATCCTCACCACTGGACTCCGCAGACCTTCTAAATCAGTCCCTTGACCTCAACAAGGACTATGGCACCTATACCACGGTCACCTCCTCAACTAGTCCTGCCAAATCATGACCCAGACAACAATGTTGGCCTTGAAATTCACCCCCCACACCAATGACTTTCACCTTCACTCCAGCAATTCACTCGCCTGGAGCTTGACATTGTCTGCAGTTGGCACTTCCAGTATTTTAAGCTTAGAAAGCCCCTATTTTCATCATGGAACTTCCTATTCCTTACTTTCTTATTCTTACTAATCATGCTATTTGACTTCATTGAGCATGTTAGCTCCTGCAGAGCCCTCACTATGATGCCAAGACCTTGGCTTCCTCCTGGTGATTCCTTCACCGACCATCCCAGTGTTCAGGGCTGCTGACACTTCTCCAAGTCCCCACGTCACTGCTCTGCCTGGTCTGCCTGCCCTTCCTGCTTTGCTGAGTCCATCCAGGAGGATCCCTCCAACCATCTAATTTCTCTCTCCTGCTCCTGCACTGCTGAGCAGTGCTGTAGAAAATCCCTCACTTACGTCAACTGGCACCATGACAAATTTATCAGCCAGGCCCTCCTTGCTTCTCAACCTTTAGTTAGTTCTTTCTTTCTTTTTCTATTGGTTCCTGGTCAGTTCCCTCCTGTATTTCTCCCCAGCTCCCCAGACCTGTCACAACTCTCTCCTCATTCTCAGCAAATGACCTGCCAACTAACTGCCTTTGGGATTTCCTTTCTAGTTCTTTCTTTGAAAGATTCAGAAGTCTAGGCATCTTAAAAGTGACCCAGTGTGGGGAATGACAAGCATAAAACACAGCCCCTAAAGAATCGCCCAGCCAGTCATTTAAGCAGAGCAGAGCAGTCTCCTCTGATGAGGGAAAGCAGGGCTGGGAGTGTCAGCGGAACAAGAGAACAGCTCTTCTGTCTTTAGTTTCCCACTGAATACATTCTGGAGAGTTTTTGATTTTGCCCTTGTCACTTCTGTTCTTCATCAGCTAGCTGGTGCCATGTGAGGCTGAGCGGCATCCTAAGGCAGAAGAAGATGATTACAGCAGGCGAGCCCCTGCCCCAGGCGGATGGTTTATAATCCAGATTATGCTGTGTCTCCTCCAAATGAGAAGGGACAGAGCAGCTATTTTTCCTGAGAGATGTGAGAGTCTTGCAATAACCAGAAAATACCCATCCATGGTGGCAAACAAGGGGCTAGGAGGCATCTCAACTCCTTGTGACCTCACCTCTCCCCTCTCCCTTCCTTTTGGCCAGAATGAACCTCCTTCCATTCCTCCAACATGCTGCCTTGCTTACCCCCTGATTGACGCTTAAACAGACTTCTTCTGGAAAGCCTTCTCTAGTCCTCCTTCAGATAGGTCAGGTGTGCCTGAGGCCACCTCTCAGCACATAACGCACTCTATGGTTATCACTGGTCTACCTGTTTCCTCTTCCAGAATATAAGTGAATGGCAACACTCCGCTCTCCCCAAGAGCGGAGATATCATTGGCCTTGTTCTAAAATGCAGGACCATTTTATTTAGTGTCTCTGCATTGGTCCCAGAGAATCAAGGATCTTAGATGTCAACAGGACAGTAATATCATGTACGAAGAGAAAAGAATCCCAGCAAAGAAAGAAGACCTAGAGTCACAACCCCTGCAGGTTTCCAGATGCAGCGACTCCAGCCCTCCACGCAGGGTCGGACGAGAGGCCACATCTCGGACAAAGGAGAAGCACCTGTCAGGAGGTAGATCCTTTAAGATGAAGGGATTTAATATCAAAGAGTGATTCAGGCAGGTAAACTCAGCGGCCTCTTAGTGAAGAGCGTTCACACGTTTCGCCTCTGTGTGGCCCCTTCGCTTCAGCTGCAGCGCTCTCCCTGCTGCCTCTTCAGCCTGCTCGTCACCCTCCTGGCCCTCCTCTCTGCTCTGGGATCTCATTCCTGACTCCTGCCTGTCCTAGCCCACCTAGGGCTTTTTTTTGCCAACCACATTGCATCTGGCCAACTGTGCCTAAGCCTGCATCTGGCCAGGCTCTGGGTCCTGCTGGAACGACTTGACTTCACCAGCCAGGCACCAAACCAAGCCCTGGACTCCTGTGACAGGAAGCAAAAGGGGAACAGGCCGTCTACACAGAGAGGGCGCCCCGTGGAGGCCGCACAGCTGAACTGAGCAAAGATGCTGACACAGATTTGCTTCTCTCTTTCCAGGCAAAATGCCCAACTGGCACTGTTTTTAGAGGAATTAAGCTGCTTTTGACTTAGACGGAGGATAATCACAAGTTCCTGGAGGATAATATTGAGAAGGGAATCCGTCGGGAGAGACATCTGATCACACTCAGATGGGGCAGGGATGGCAGTGGGATGCTCGTTATCCTGCCATCTCGTCCTTTGGCACAAACCTGTGCTTGTGCTTCCTGCACTGTGCTACATATCAACTCGTGACTTCCAAATTAGGGGAGGTGCGAGGCCCACCCGACACCATAATTAGGATTTGTGGGCAAAGACTGGAGTCTGGGCATCTGCATCTTTACAAAGCTCACCAGGCGATTCTGAGGCCCTTCTTGTTGCTACAAACCATGACCAGATCTCAGCTCGTGTCCAGGTCAGCGTGTCTGGCTAAAACCACTGGTGTACAGACAGCAGGACACAGACCTCTGTACTTTTCCCCCACTCACAGGCCATTCCTGGACCATACACAGCAGGGGACTCACTGGGAAGGGCTTGTTCGGTGGCATTTTTAGAAACATACCATCCTCACCCTGTGTGGCAACAGCTTAGGCCAATGTACTCATGAAGGACCATGGCAGAGATGATGACAGAGAATTGGTGTCAACTCTCCACGAACTGACCCTCTTTAGTGGCTTAGGGGGCTGTGAAAATAGGATAATGTAGCTGAGAAGTTTTCTCTCCTCCCAAGAGAAATCTCTTCACATAGTACATGAATAGAAACCTATGGCCATCCCTGCATTTGTTTCTGTAGCAGGGTGTTCATCTCTAGATGCCCAGCACTGTAGAAGGTGACCGACACATGCTTGCAGAGTGAATAAGCCACTGAGGCCACCTGCATGCTTGGGCTCTCTCTCTACCCATGTAAGTAACTGGCTTAGTGAGGAAGTAGCTGGCCCAGTGAGGAAGGTAGTCAGGAGAGTCCTAGATTGCCCAATTGCCCCAAACACTGCCTGAGAATCAAGAAGGAAACAACATTCTTAAGAACCAAGCCCTAAACTGCTGCCCTAAGTTCATGATTCCACTATAGCCAATTGCCTGTCTACATCTCATTATCATGTTTTGGTCAACTGTTGCTACAAAGCTGTGGCCTATGAATGTTCTTACATACCTAAATTCCTTAAAACTAAAATGCCACATCTTTCCATTCAAGAATTATTATCCAAATCATCCCTGAAGGGGAATGTCCAATTGTGTTCTATTGGCTCTTGGTTTAAGATATTTGGGGTATCACAGAGAACAGACCAAATGATGGCCACTTCCCAGAACCTATCTTTGGGAGCTGAATCTCATGGTGTGGAAGAAGCACGATAACCATAGTTGTGACTTGGGATCAAGTGTGTTTTTCAGTTGCAACTTTAAACGAGCTGGGCTCCTAAAGGAGGGAGTACGATGCTGTGGGAGGAGCACTGGACTTGGAGTCAGAAGACCTGGATCCATCACCAACCAGCTGAGTGTTGCTACACAAAGACTTCACCTCTGTGAACTTCCGTGTCCTTATGTGTATATGAGGATAATGATATCTGCCCTCCAACTTGCCAGGTTGTTGAAATAGAGTGATGTGTTTTAAGGAATGCTAGGCTCTCCTCTGAGGACACTGCCTGCCAGGAGTCCTCTCTCGTGGTGGCTGGTCTCTCTCCTCCATCCCCTGGATCCTGCTGTGGAGCTGGTGTCCTCCTGCTCCTCATAGATGCAGACTTTTCCTCGTTTCATGACTCTCATGTCCTGAGATTATACCGCCCATTACCCCTTCTTGCTGTAGTCTGGTCCCTGCGCCCGCCTCCAGCCCCTCAGCCAGATCACACTACTTATTCCCTTTTTTTTTTTTTTTTAGAGACAGAGTCTCACTTTATTGCCCTAGGTAGAGTGCCGTGGCGTCACACAGCTCACAGCAACCTCCCACTCCTGGGCTTAGGCGATTCTCTTGCCTCAGCCTCCCGAGTAGCTGGGACTACAGGCGCCCGCCACAACACCTGGCTATTTTTCTGCTTTGCAGTTCAGCCGAAGCTGGGTTTGAACCCACCACCTTCGGTATATGGGGCCGGCGCCCTACTCGATGAGCCATAGGCACCGCCCTCACACACTACTTATTCTTTAGCAATTATAGCTCCTGGTTCACTGCCACCCTGTAAGTATTACAGCGCTAACCCTGTCATAAGTCACATGCACGACCTCCTGACAACCTGGCCGCCCTGGTCCTGGCCCTCCTTGCTCTCAGTGCTCCTGTCCTTCACCTCTGCTGCTCACTGCCACAGCCATTCCTTTGACAGAATTACCAATAACCGCAAATTCCGTCCCAATCTCAATTTCAGCTACCACACACTGACCACCTCCTCCTACCTTTCTGGTCCTCTGCCTCCAGTAACCCAACTCCAACCAGCTTTCAGCCTTGCCAGGGGCCATAATCCATTAATTCTGCCTGCTTTTCACGGCGCCTCCCCACGTGTTCAGTTGTTACAGTCAATCCCTGGCACACATAACTTCTGCACCCTTCTTTCCCTTTGCTGTCCTTGCCCTCTAATCATATTTCTTGAGTCCATTCACTCCTTTACTCACCTAGATGATTACTTCATAGTATCTCCTCAATCCTGAAACTTCCAATACCTTCTCTACCATTCTCACTTTTAGCTGAGGGCTCAGATTACTACTTTATCAAGAAAACAGAAGCAATTAGAAGAGGATTTAAAATCCCATCACTGCATCCACACACCCGTCTGCATCTGGGCACACACAACCTGCCTCCCTTCCTTCCACCAAGGCCAATCTCTCCATCTATGCACCAGACACCACCCCCTTGCCATAATTATGCTAGTGTTTCTTTCATTTAAAAAAAAAAAAAAAGAAAGAAAGACCTTCTTGACCCCATTTCCTCCTCTAGTTACTGCCCCCATTTCTCCCCCTCCCTTAATCAAAATTCCTTGAAAGAGATGTCTGGACTTGCTGTCTACAATTGCTTTCCTCCCTTTCTACCTCTGAACTCACTCCAATCAGGTTCTGCCCCTACCTCTCTACTGAAACTGCTCTTCCAAAGTTAATGACCTCCACATGATTATATCCCACAGTCATTTCTCAGTTGCCATCTGACCTCTTCCATCAGCAGGTCAAGTGTGCATGTGACATACTTGATTCCTCTCAAGTTTACTTGGCATTTAGAAAACACTCACCTGGTTTTCCTCCCATCTTTCTGGTTCCTACTTCTCAGTCTCTTTTACTGACTCTTCTAACTCATCTCAAGCCTCAAATGGTGGGATTCCCAATTTACATGCACAGTCTTCGTCTAGCCAAGAAAGGATGAGACTGCCAAGGGAAGTCCTAGTTTGAGCTCTATCAGGCTCTGCCCTCCCTTCTTCCTTTGCGACCTTACCCGCTGGGTCCAAAGTGAGCCAGTGCCTAGGGCTCTCACTCCCTGAGCCAAAACTCTTTCTTCATTGGCTTTTCATAGGTGACCTGGGGATGAAAAACAGGTGGACACTGGGGGTAGTAAGATAGACAGAGGGCAAGGGACAACTGACACTGTCAGAATATGTGTCAGGCTGGGAGCTGTGGAAGATGACTGCCAACCATGAGCTGCTGCGACCTCCATGGAACAGCTTCTCAGAAGGTCGCACATCACTGCTTGAGTAATAGAGTCCAATAGAACATAGAAAATGGGAGAATCAGATGAGTTTTTGCAACTTTTTCCCTAAAACCAAGATGTTAAACTTTGGCTCACTGAGAAATGAGGTGTGAAGATGGATGTGACTGCTACAAAGGAAAGAAACAAGGGTTTGTTTTATTGTTATTTTTCCCTTTTGGAGGGAAGGGGTTGGGGCACCAGACAGGCCTCCCATTTGAGGACTGATAAGGATTTGCCTTGGGGCACTGAAAAAAATAACTCTCAGTGTCTCAAGGGAAAATGTTTTCTTCCTGGGAAATGGAAAAGGCATTAGTCAGGATGAGGACAGAAGGAGCTACTATTCCCACACAGGCCTGGTCTGCCAGATCCAGTGGTGACGGGTGGCCTCCTAGCCCTGGGATGGGCCTTCTCCTTCCAGGCTGGGTTTAGCCTGACTCACAGCTCCAAAAGCCTCTACCTCCACTCAGCAAACAATGCCAGAGAAACATCTGCTACCCCTAACCTTCCACTTCCCCAAAGAAATGATTAAAAAGTTAAAGAAACACTTCCATATGGAAGAATCCAATCCCAACAGGTCACCACAAAGATACTTCAAACACAATAAAACAGGAAGAGCTAAAAAAAGCAGAGAAGTTCACAGAACCCACACAATCTTTTATATAAGGAAAAAAAAAAAGCTACTCTGGGTAACTTTAGACAGTTTAGAACACCATTTGGCAGTTAAGTATGTCCTTAATCTGCTCAATTTACTTATTATAGTAAAGGTTTAGAAGAATTTGAGAGTGGTGGCCAAAAATACTGCAATAATCTCTACTCCTAAAGTAAACTTACAAAGTGAATTAACTTCTTCAACTGAAATATTTCAAAGTTGAAAGTGTTCACCCTCCCCCTTCCCACCCCCGAAAGAGACTGGCCACAGGGAAGACACGGTTATTTAAAATCAGAGACACTTGAGTGGATTTATGGTTATTCATCCGACAAACATTTATTGGGCACTTAAAATAAGCTGGCCCCGGTACTAGTCACCGAGATAGAACACGAAGGGTGCCAACCTCCCTCGGAGGTGCTAACAACACAGAACGGATACTAAGTCAGAACTCAGACCTGACGAGCAGGAAGAGGCAGCACAGACAGAGCTGGCCGCTAAATCTCCATCCTCCCACAGCTGTACAATAGCGGACAAGATACTTCACCTCTCTGAGCCCTCGTTTCCTCAACTGTAGAATGGGGTGGAGCTATCTCCCTTGCAGGACTGGTATAAGCAAGGATTAATGGAAGTATTCGTGGGCATGCCACAAATTGCTGATACCAGAAAGACTTTCTTCTCTGTCTCTGAAGCCTTATGAAAAGCTAAGAACCTTGTGGATGTTTTAAGGCCAGAGGAAAGGGAGTGGACCAAAAAAAAATGACTTTAAAGAGTGAGAGCAAAAAGAAAAAAGAAAAAACAACGGCAATAAAAACAATTCTACCAATATTCAGTTTAAGTGTACTAGAAATTGTCCTTTTCTTTGGAGAGTCACAGAAACAGACAGTTCACCCAGAGTTTGGCCAGTCAGGGCCGAGGGAAGACTGTCAGGCTCTTGGAAGCATGTTGCCGATCCATGGGGAAGACCCAGGGCTGCGGGCAAAGCAGCCTCTGTCCAGGAGGCTGCACGCTGACTTCTTGGGCTGCTCCCTTGGGCCTTAAATTGCTTCCTGAGGTGAGGACCCCAGCTAATGGTTTATTTACAACAGGAAGAAGCAATTACCTTGGAGAAGACTGACTCATACACCCTCCCATCAGCCAGGATGGCCAGCACTCTGCACCAATAACCCCCCAAAGGTGCATGAACCTGCAACTGCCTCCTTTAATAGACATAGCCAGGCCTCGTCTCTATCCTGCTCAGGTGAGGCGAGTGTAAATGAAGTGTGAGCAGGGGAGCCAGGGCAGCAACACCGGGGTCTTAGCTCAGGAATTATAAAGTGCTGCTGCCACCTTTTTTATGGAACCTTAGGCAATACCCTTGTCCTCTCTGGGCAAAATGACTTGATAAATTCATGTCCCCAAATCTAGCTTGCCCAAAAGAATGTTGCCAGAAACATTAAAACAAACAAGCAAAAAATGGATACAGAAAATCCTCATAGATGAATGGAATGGAGTGCTCGTTCAAAATACAAAGGCTTGCGACTGGGGAAGTCAGGCTTGGAATGAACACAATGCACCTTCCAAACTGGGAAGTCAGATTACCTGTTACGTAAAAGTTGGCAAGGCTGCTGGCAGTGTCGCTGGGCTCGGGGTAAGCATAGGTGGGTAAGGTTTCTAGAAAGACCCACAGAGAAAGAGGAGGGAAGCTTAAAGCCCTCTATAGGAGGAGGCTGACAAAGACAATGGGAAAGAAGCCTAAAGAAATGCAGGCTGTCTGCTCTCATATTTAATATCCCAGAACTAAAGGCAGAAAAGGTGCAAAAAGCTTAATAGTATTTGTAGTTCAAATTAAAGTGTTCAAAGCCCCGTTATAGAGCAGGGTAATGTATGCAATGACATCTGGGAGTGCAATCAGCAGAGCGCTTTCAAGAGCTGCCAAAGCAAACAACCAAATAACAAATCCACTTTACAGATCATCAATCCGGTCCTGGACTTGCCAAGGTAAATAGTAAAAGGCTGAAGTTTGCTTTGCAAACCAGGGAGCTGAGAGTTTAGCAAGGCCTTGGTCCAGAGCAGCACCACTGGGGCAGGGCCTCTGGAGCTTCAGGCGCGAAAGGAGAGCCAACAAGCCCTGCATCTGAACAAGTCCAGAGAGGGGGCCAGCAGAGAGGGCTTCCTGGGGTGAGGGTCTGAAAACAGCCTTCAGTCTGGCAGGTGGCCGCAGCGGCCAGGTGGGATGGCGCCTTTGCAGGCACCCCTCACCGGCTCAGAACACAATGCTACGCGTTCCTGGCCACACTGGGATTGGTGGATTTCGGAGAAGAAAGGAGAACCAAAAGCCGCTTTTTCTCCCTTTATTATAGTCTCTATGAAAGGTAGTTAATTCCAAAAGCCAGAAAGGCATTTCTCAGAGAAGTCAGTCAGCATCCAGAGGAGAAGGTGCAGCCCTGGGGAGTGGACGCTCCCCAGTAAAACCCAACTCCCTGAGAAGCCCACTCCCACTGATTCTGAGTCTGTGGTAGTTCTAGAGAAGCAACGGCCAAGGAACCCCCTTGGGGTCACTGCTGAGACTGTTATAACTGGGAAAAGGGGCTAGACCCTCTGGTCAGAGCCAGTAGACAGAAAACAGCAATTCTGGGAGAGAGGGGTTAGAAGAGCTAGTCCTGAAAAATTAGGTGCCTTGACCAAGGACATATTATAAATGTGCCCTGGAGAATAGGATGTAGCATGTTAGGCCAGAGGGGAATATCCTTCCCCACCCCTGGAAGAAATCGCTGCTTTGAATTTATAGAGCACACACAAGGCCTTGGGACTTCAGTGGAATCAGACTTGACTAGAATGACGCTCCCTGAACAGAAGTTTGCCTGAGTCAACTTGATGAGAAAAAGAAACAGGCTGAAAAGGATGCAAGCTAAAAGTGGAGGCAGGGATGTGCCCGAGGGAGGCCGCCATCAGCTTGCTCCAGGTGCTCTGGGATAACAACAGCGCCAGGGCTGCACAGCACTACCGTGACTGAGGTCTGGGGCTGGATGCAGGTTGGGGTTCTGTGTACCCCGAGAACAGCTCAGGGGTAGTAGAGGGTCTCAGCCTCAGGGTACCAGGTCAAGGCCCCCAAATGGGTCAGGTGTTTACTGGGCACTAGGAATATCAGTCGCTGTTATATTGAACTGTCCCTGTGACATTTGTTTCCCCCGAAGTACAATATTTTTGTGGCTCCTGTGCCCTCTTATGACCTGTAATGTGTAAGGCACTGATTCAATGAATGACTTCATTATCATTCTTACAATATAACTATAACAAAGGTTTTATCAGCCCATTTGACAGTTAAGGAAATTGAGGCTTAGAGAAGTTATGTCACTTGCTCAATGTCATCCAACTCACCCTGTCTTTTCCTGTGACTTCTAAGGAATGAAATGCTGGTCCCTACCTCCTCCTTCTCTCAACAGCTTTTAAGGGCAATGGGTGGACACGAGCTGGAAAGCCCTTTGTTGATGTTCCTCCTACATCACGAGCATCTGTTCACACATCTGTCTCCCTTGCTAGACTGTGAACACCCAGAGGGCAGAGATTGTCTGATTACATTTCTGAATCTCTACTGGGGGCTCACCAAATTGTACGTTGAATTAATATAAATGGATGCTGACTCATCTATCAGCCAGGGAAACAAAGGACTGGAAAGGTTCCAGAATCTGCTAAAGCTGTATAGCTAGTCTAGTGGGCAAAAAGGGGACTCTCGGGCTCAGAAGGCAGTAAAGGCTGGCACACACCGTGTGACATGCACAGGTTTAGCAAGGTTGGGGCACCAGAGTGTGGGCTGAGGGGAAGGTGTGTTATTGGCAATGACGAGGCAGAGACCCGCCTGCCCCACAAAGTGTCTCATTTTGTCCTGGGCGTGGCTTGAGGTCATGAACAGTTACTGCCTGATAAGGACTGGCGCCCTCACAAGATTACAGTCAGAAATCAGCTACTGGGCACGAGCTCCTCCAAAGATAGAGCTTTTCCAAGACCAAAAACCTGCCGAGGTGGCTGACAAAGTCTGAGGGCCAGCAGCTCCCTGTGCAGCACTGCACTTGTCCCCATACAGGGCTCCATTTCTCTGCTCACCCTGCTTTACCTCTGACTCATCTTCCAGCGAAGGTTCAGAAATAAGCTTGAGGTGGCTTCAGGGAGACAGGAGAGCCTCTGGAAAAGCACCCTGATGGAATTTACAGAAAAGGGCTTTCAGAGCCACTAGGCTACAGCAGTGTTTTTGTGGGGAGGGTAATACTTTAGACAGAGCAGTGAACTTGGAGTCACGATGCCAGGATACTGTCATGGCTTTACCTCTTACCTGCAACTTGACTTCTCTGAGCCTTAGCTCTTCTTTAAAGTGGGGACAATAATTCCTATTTCATAGGATATCAGGGAGATTAATAGAGGCAATGGAGTTGAAAGAACTCTAAAATTTGTAACAGTCTCTTCAAATGAGATTTCTTTTCTTGCTGTCAAAATGAACTATTTGACATAAATCCAATCAGTGAACTATATGCCCCTCACAAACATGGTGAGCAGGGGCTCCCAGGGGAAGCAAGATGGTCTCTAGGATGATGAAGGGCTGGGAGGGGGGATGAAGGTAGTGAGAGCAGAAAGTTCCAGGCCTAGAGGACTCCTTATCTAGAAGCTCTCCTAATGAGACACTGCTCTAAGTGGGTTGCCAGGCAGTATCTTTTCTAAGAATGCCTCCTCATGGCCCATGAAACACGAGAGAGAAACCAGCTGGGTGCTTCTCCATAGAGAGAGGAGGCCTGTGGTCCAGCCCCAAAGCCTGGCAGAATGGGTGGCAACTCTCTGCACTTGTCTGAGGCAGCCTCACCCTCTTCACAGGTCAGGACCCACATGCCAAACCAGACACACATATGGAGACGGTTAGCCCAACATGCAAAAAAGACAGGCCAGCACAGGATGATACATGGAAAAGGCCAGCTCGGTACAAACCAAAAAAAGTACACCACCCAAATCCATCATGGGCTCAGTTACGGGCAGACAAAGCTCTCATCAGCCCCAGATGGGCTGAGGACTCAGAAGGGTTGACACTTCATGCCAACAAGCACACCTGCCACCTGCTGAGTAAACACTGACAGCCCACACTGGACAGAAATGGCAAGAAAATGTGTGCCTCCTTCAAGGGTTCTCGTCACAAGAATTCTCTTTCCACTTTCTCTCACCTCTAGGAGTGGGATTTAAGAAGGGTTATAGTGTTTGGGCCTTTTTCTTGAGGTTAAAGTTGCCTAAAACCAGTCTGAGCTTATACTAGGTGACCCCCCCTCCTCTGCAAAGGTAGGCAGCCAGGGGACTTGAGGGAAAAAAGGGATAGGGTATTTGGCTGTTTTCCAATCTTCTCCCCATTCCCAAGGAAATTCAGAAGCTCTGGTGTTGATACCCTGTCAGAAACCAACTGGGAAAATAGAGTGTCTTGGAATGAAATAAGGCGGCAGGGCTTGCCACACACCTCATAAAAGGGCAAATTCTCTGAAGATCAGCCGGGACCTTTGGAATTTACCCAAAGAGCCTCCCTCTCACTCCCACCCCTATCATCTCCACCCCCAACCCCTTTTGCTGAAGGTTCTAGGTTGTTACTGGTTATGTGTGTGTGTATATATACATATATGTGTATATATATTGTCTTGTCTTTCTGAGAAAATTGGAAGCTTCTGGAAGGCAGAACAGGACCTTAGGTGCTTTTCTCACTCTACAACATCTGGCACCTGCAGAAGGTTTTCAACAAGGAGTTGTATTTGTTCCACAACAAACCGGCTGTGTGCCTGGCACTGTGCTAGTACATACTTATAACCAAGAGAGAAGCCCTTCGGGATGTGGCTTCACTAGACCCCTTAGGGAAATGGCAGAACGGTCTCATCACGATGGTAGGATGTCAAAGGTGGCAAAGGCCATATAGCACCATCTGCTGACTTTGCAAACTAAGGCCCACGGAGAGAAAACAATTTGTCCCTGGCCATGCTATGAGCAGAGTTACCATGCTGGGATTAGAACTTGGGTCTCCTCCCTTCCAGACCAATGCTGCCCAAGTCCTCTGTGTATTTTAGGTGTCCCCTGTGTGCTCACTGGCACGTATTGCTGAGGGACAGCCAGATAGGCTTGGTACTCCTGGAGCACTGAGGAGGTCAGAAAAGCTAACAGGTCTGTAGGGAGAGAGTGTTAATCTCAGCGTTAGCACCAACTTAGCCAACTGGCCACACACTCAAGTACTGGCCGCCTCCATAAAACCTTCCACTGAGAAGGACAGCTTGCTGCCCAGTGTATGAAGGCCTACACTTGGGGGCCCAGGCCAATTCAGGCGTTAATACTTGGGAACTACTCACAGCCATCCTTCCCAGCCTGTGAAAAGAAATCGGAAGTTTCAGAAACTGGAAGCCTTGAACGGAAAGCTTTTCAACTTGAAAGAGACTTCAGGGCATCTAGACTAAATTCTGTACTGTAATAATTTGTTTGCCTGGCAATTTCTCCCATTCAATAATAAATTCTATTAGGGTAGGGGCCGTGTTTTAGTCACTTTTAGATAGTGTCTGATAAAGGAAATTCTCAGTAAATGGTCATTAAACAAACATTCTGAACTTGGTAATCAGGGACAGCTTCCTGGAAGAGTTAGCATTTGAGTTGTGTCTTGCAGTCTTCATAAATAAACGTAGCTAAATCATGCAGGTAAGCACGGAGGAAGAAGAGAGGATGAACGCAGGGCGCATGTAACCCTTTTCCTCCCCGCCTCACTATCACCCAGAAGAGCTATTCCAAGGCTACTCCTGTCCCTTTACTTTTGTTTTCTTTAGAAGTCTTTTGTTATCTCTGATTAGGAAAGTAATATATGAGCCTACTTTTGTGGTTCATGCCTGTAATCCCAGTGGGTTGGGAGGCTGAGGTGAGAGGATTACTTGAGGCCAAGAGACCCAGGCTGCAGTGAGCTATGATTGTGCCACTGCACCCCAGCCTGGGTGACAGAGACTCTGAAAAAAAGAAAAGAAAGAGAAGGGAAGAGAAGGGAAAGGAAAGAGGAAAGGGAAGGGGGAGGAGGGGAGGAAGGGAGGAAGGAAGGATGGAAAGAAAAAGAAAAGTAATATGTGGACCAAAATTTGTATCATCCCAAAATGTATATATTGAAACCCTAACCCCTGGTGATTTGGTATTTGGAGGTGGGGACTTTGGGAGGTAATTAGGTAATAACGTGTAGCTACTTTAAAGGACACTTAAAAAGCATTTTAAGTTTTAAGCAGCTATCCAGTGTTTGGGAGGTAATTAGGTCACGAGGGTGGACTCCTCATGATGAGATTAGTGCCCGTATAAAAAGAGAGCTTTCTTCCTCACTCTCTGCCACGTGATGACATATCGGGAAGACGGCCACCTGCAGACCATGAAGGGTCCTTACCAGACTCCAGATTCGCTGGCAACTTGATCTTGGACTTCTAGCCTCCAGGACTGTGAGAAATTAATTTCTGTTATTTAAGCCACACAGTCTATGGTATTCTGTTACAGCAGCCAGAATTAAGACAATGATAACTGTAAAATAACCACACAAAACTGAATAAAAGAATGAGAATTCCCTATTTCTTTGTTTCTGTCTTCTACTTCCCCCAGAGACAACTACTATTAACTGAGTTTAATGCTTATACTAGCACCTAGGCTTTGTCTCCCTGTAGGATCATAGTATATATACATTTCTTTTCATCTGTTTTTTAATTATTTTAATTTTAATTTTTTCAGGCACTAACACTGGATATCTGCTTAAAACTTAAAACTCTTTTTAAATGTCCTTTAAAGTAGCTACATATTCTTCTGTGATACATGCATACAAAATATACCTTTACTCTCTCTACTGATCAATAATTGGATTATTTCTTTTTTTCCTTTGTATTAAACAGTGCTTTTTACCTACACTGTAATACTTCAACCTACATTTTTGTAGGATAAATTACTAGGAGATAACTTGCTGAGCCAAAAAGAATAAATTATTATATAATGGTTGCTATCAAATTGCCTTCCAAAAAGGGCACACCAATTTGCACTCCCATGACTAGTGTATGAACAGCCACTACACACCTTTAAAAAGGTTAGGCCTGGGCTTGGTGCCTGTGGCTCAACGGGCTAAGGCGCCAGCCACGTACACCTGAGCTGGCGGGTTCGAATCCAGCCCGGGCCCACCAAACAACAATGATGGCTGCAACCAAAAAAAGAAAAAAGGTTAGGCCTGCTGATGGCCTGCTGCGCCACCTGTCACTCAGTCCTACCTGCCTCATGTTCTGTTGCTCCCTACGTCTTCATACCACACACCTGTCATCTAACTCTCAATACAGTCTCAACACACCTCTACAAAATCATGAACACTTACACTTATCATATTAATTTATAAGCGTCTGTAGTCCCATTGCCTCCCCATAGAGTGTTTGAGCTGCCTCACGGGAGAGATGTTGTCTAATCCATCTTTTTATCATTTCACATTCTTCTCTCCCCATCCTCTCCCAAGGAAACACTTATTCCAAACATCTCTTCCGGGGTGAAGACCTACAGAGGTAACGGTGGATTCAACATTTTGACATTTCTACTGGAAACTTGGTGTGTCCACGCCTTTTTCTCCACACTTAAATGAATAAGTAAAATGAATAACACAAGTCAGAAAACCGGGGACAATCCTTATCATCTCTTCCTCTCCCATCTCCTCATATCATTCCATCATGAATACTGAATCTACCTTCTAAATAATATTCCAACCAGTCCACTTCATTTTGCTGCTGCTGGCAGCCTAATCCACTCATTCATCTTCCACTCCACTTTTCTAGCACTCCTGTAGACAGAATGATCTTTCCAAAACTCAAATATGATTACGTCACCCTCTTCTGAAAACATGCTTCCCATTGCTTTTAGGATGAGACTACAATCTATGTGGGCAGCGAAACCTTACAGCCTCACCCATACTGTTCTTCCCTCCAGCCATACAGGCCCTCTTCCTCAATCCTTACTTCCTTCTTTTCTTTTCTTTTTTTTGAGACAGGGTCTCACTCTGTCGTCCTGGGTAGAGTGTCGGCATCATCAAAGCTCATAGCAACCTCAAACTGCTGGACTCCAGCCACCTTGATGATTTCTTTCTCTTCCTCCACTTCTGTCCCCTTTTCTGAGTTAACACACCCATCAGAGCTTAACTTAAATGTGACGTCCTGAGAGAAACTCTCCCTAAACACCCCTTTCAGATGTTCTCACACCACACAGAATTTTTCCTTCGTAACACTTCATGCAACTTGTAGTTGTTTATTTGTGCGATTAGATTATTGTCTTTTCTCCTGCCTAGACCATAAACTTCACCCGGGCGGAGAGCATTGAATAGTATACACTGTAGCCGTTAGCAGATAGGTGATGATGCTGAACTAACGCAGGGCGGGTGCTCGGTAATGTGTGACAGCAAGATTTTTCATTCTGTTTTCTGCTAAGGTTTCCTTGCCATACATTTCCTTTGTATTAAATAGTGCTTTTGCCTATGCTGTGCTACTGGACTCAGATGGTGTGAGTTTTTAGTGAGAGGCATTCTGCTTGACTGGGTCCCCGGTGACAGTCCCTGGGGACCTGCCTATCCTGTTTATTCTGCGTGAAGACCAGGAGAAATGGAGATACCCTTCTCAAAAACATCTCCTTTAAAGAGCCCCTGCTTTGTGGTGTTGCCCCATCGCTCTGTCCTGCTAGTCACAGTCGGGCCTGCTACTCTTGGAATCCAGCCAGCCATTCTCTGAAAAGCACCTCCTGTCACTTTAAGATTTTAGTCCCTTGCTTGGGCCATATATCAATGCTCCCTGCTGTACTGGCTATGCTGTCTGCTGTTCAAATTTGTCCAATTAGATACAGCCCCGTGGGGTGGAATTCAGTGTGAAATGTGCCTGCCACTGACCAAGAATGAATTGGTGTGGAAAGCTCTCAGGGAGAGCCACCACAGATCTTCCCAGGGCCGGCTCAGTACCCTCTGGGTGGTGACTACCTGCCCTGAGGCACAGGCTCACCCTGTGAGGCCTAATAACTGTTCAGGGCTGGGCAGGGAGGGGCGCCTCATGTAGGTGTGAGGCACAGTGGAGGCTAAGAGCCAGCCCCCACAGATAGGAAAAGTCAGGGCACCGCTGTGTGGCTGGCAGTTACTTGTCCTAGTCTCTTTCAGCTACTCCCCACCATGAGGGCAATAGAGCCTGTGGCCTGTGTGGTTCAGAGGGGACTCAGTCAAACATTCAAAAGGCTCCAATCAGTAACTCAGCGGGCAGTACTGGGGGGCAGAGAGGAGCTTCTTAAAGCACAGGCAAATTTTTGATCATGAAGGGACTCCAGGGGCAATGGTTTTAAGATAATTTTTAGTATCTCTAACACACAAAAAATCTCATTTGCAACAATTCTTATTTTTTAAATGTTTATTTTTCCTCAAGCAGCCCAAACTTTTCTTCCAAAACTCTTGAAAACCTTTGCTAAAACTGCACATCAAATAGATGGACATTTACTAGTATACAAACTTGGGGCAGCCTCTCCCTCCCTGCACAGTTACCAGGCTTCACAGGGCTGGACGGGGGACCTTCTGCTTCGGTTTAATCCCAGTTCTAGTATTCCCTATGTGACCCGCTCATATATCACCGTGGGCTTCGGTTTCATCAATGTGTACAAGGAAGGCGGCTGGGTCCCTTTCTTCTCTGATTCATTCACTGAACATTGACTGAGTGCTCGGCATGTGTCTGGTACCTGGGCTTCAGAGAAACAGAAAGGCAGAGTCTCTGCCTCTGGAGTCTTCCGCCTGATGGGAACAGACTCCCATAATGCCCTACGTGCTTAGCGACCCAGCAGAGGCTTCCAAGAGCACCTTGAGCCAAAGACGTGCGAGGATCACATTATGAAAAGACACCAAATACCTCACAGACACTGTCAGTTCTTGTCTCCCATCCAACGTTTGACAATAAGCTATCCTTTTCCTCCAGGAGGAATATATGTATCAATAAGAAGGAAAAACGTGTCTGGGTAAGAGGAAAAAAAACAAGAGACAACGAACTCACACAGGGACTTGGAGGGCCGCGCACACGTGGGGGCTGCTGCTTCTGCACAGCTGCCCAGCAGCGGAGACGTCAGACGCTCTCTGAATCCTTGGAGGGAAGCGGCGCTTATTAAGCAAACAGGGACCCACCTTCTGCCTGAGATGCCATACAGAGGAACTTGGTCACACTTCCCAGCTGAAATTCACCTCCTTCACACATTCCCAGGTTTATAATTTTGATGTTTCTCAAAGTACTTTTACATTATCAACAAATTTTCTCTTTCAAATTAAAGAGAAGGGCTAGTGTCACCGCTTCAGTTTACAAAGTAGAAAACTTAAACCCAAGGCACTTCAGGGCCACTCCTGTGATTATACAACTGTCTAGTGAGGGTCAAAGCTGAGACCTAGAACCCAGGGCTAGAACCCCTTTATGCCAATTTCTCACTATACTCCTTATTTCCTGTTATAGCAGAGAGCCCGATATAAATTCACATTTAACTAGTGAGATTTAAGAGGAAAAGAATAATCATAATGGGTTATAAATGAGTCCTTCCCCTGGGGAAGTTTGGACTCTAGACAAAAGTCTTCTCATCTTTGAAAGACTCCCCTTTGTGAAATGAACAATCTGGCCTGTGGTCATCAGCTGTCTACGACTCCGGGTTACAGTGAATTTCCCCATGTGACGCTGAATCCATGTGACCATTCTACTTTTTTTTTCTTTTAACCAACTGCTTAGCAGCTCAATCAAACCAATTGTGGTGCTTTCAAAAGGCATCAAAATAGCTACAACTTTCCCTGAAAAATTGGGAAAGTGCCTTGTTTTCAGGGAAAAATGTAAAGTACTCTCCCTAGGATCCTCAAACAGATATTCATTCCATGACAAATCCCCCTTTTCTCCCAGAGCCCCTCTCTCTTAAAAGAAAGGCTTAAAAATATCAACACCAATGAGATTATACTTTCAATTTACTTCTGGCCAAATTTTATTTTCAGCCTTGAGTAACTGGGAGTTCTTTATGGTCAAGGACAAAGAAACTAGAGGCTGGAAAAACTTCATTAAAAAACCAACACAACTCACTTGTTTGAAACTGAGTAGAGACAGGAGAAAGGGAGGAAAAAGGAAAAAAGAGTGGGAGGGAGAGCGAGGCCATGTTCTTGGCTGTGCCTCAGGTCTGAAGAAATGTCACAGCTGAACAGTGGCGAAGTTATAATCTCACTCCTCAGAGGCTGGTGGAAGGCTTTGGGGGCATGGGTGTGACCCCATAGGCAAAACAAGTTCTCACCAAGAGTGAGAGAAGAATCTTTCTGTTCCTAAAAACCGCTCAGTTTAACAGTGCCCCTGAAACAGTCTCCCTGAGACCTTCCCTCAGAGTGAGTCCCTTGCATTGGAGCGGGCTGTGGAATGAGCAAAGTGCCTTCTTGCCTCATGACAATAACCTGAGGAAATAGTAGGGCAGGTGTTGTCATCCACGGTCCACTGAGGAAGATACTAAGCTGAAGCTCGGAGAGATCAAACAACTAGCCAAGGTCATACAGTCTGCAGGGACTCAAACCCAACCTTCCGGGGGTCTTTCGCTATTCTCTCTCGTCTCCCAGTCAGAATGGCCAGAATGGAGAGCACTAGGTCAGTCTGACTCTCAGAGTCTTCAGCAGCCACAAGGACAATTTGCTGGTCAATCTTCCTAGGACTTGCTTTAGTGTGAAGAATTCCTGACGATAAGGACCAAAGGCCAGCCTAAGTGCCAGTCAACCAAGCAAGGTTCCCTGAAGATGAAGGAGCAAGGGCTCAGGGAGCCAAAGGGCCTGCAGGGCTATGCAGTGGTCACTGGAGGAAAGCTCTACTTGACTGCCACCTCTCACCACCCGAGGCCAAATGGCCTCTTCTCAGGCTCATCGGCTGCTCACCATCACTGCTTTGACTCCTGCACTTCCTCGTGGCCCAGGACTACAACCAAACTCTTTGTAAAAAGAGGTCATGAGCTTCCCCAAGAATCCAGAAGATGAATGGTTAAGGGGGACAGGAGGTAGGGCGGGAGTGTGAGTCCATCTCTCAGTCAAATGTAATGAGCATCTTTTTTCTTTGGCTACTGCTCTGTCCTTCCTTGGGTTAAAAAGGTGCTACCATTTTATCTCATGTCATGTCTAGTCAGAAGATTGGATGTCGGGGGAAACTGAGAGCTTACCTTAAACAAATGAAAAGGGAAGCTGGAGATCTACTTTTAGTTATGTTTGTAAAGCTTTTTAGAAAAAAAGGGATAGGAAGTCAAAAGGCACTAGATTAAAGATTCAGAGGACACAAGTACTAGTCTCGGCTTTATTATTTATTAATTGTTTGATGTGGAAAATCTTGAATTTTCTAGGCCTCATTTTAAAAACTCCATAAAGGGCGGTGCCTGTGGCTCAGTGGGCAGGGCGCCGGCCCCATATACTGAGGGTGGCGGGTTCAAACCCGGCCCTGGCCAAACTGCAACAAAAAAATAGCCGGGCGTTGTGGCGAGCCCCTGTAGTCCCCGCTACTTGGGAGGCTGAGGCAAGAGACTTGCCTAAGCCCAGGAGTTGGAGGTTGCTGTGAGCTGTGTGACGACGCCACTGCACTCTACTGAGGGCGATAAAGTGAAACTCTGTCTCTACAAAAAAAAAAATAATAAAAAATAAAAACTCTATAAAATGAACTAACGGTAATAATCCCTACCTAGACCACAGCATGCTGAAGGATCATCTGAGATAATGTATATGAAAGCCCTTTGTAAAGCATTACACACATGTGATATATTAGTATCATGACCAAAGAGCTGATTATACATTTCAGGCAGATTGAAGAAACCCTCTTTGCCACTTAAAAAAATATATGAAACATATGTCCAAAGAAAATATTAGAGAAAGTCTAATTGTACTCCACGAGTCCTGTCATTAAAGTAGGTAAATGTTTTGTGACTTATGATAAGCAGAAGAGAAGTGGGCTGTAAAACTTTGTAGTTAATTATATTCTTTTAGCAGTAGTCCCTAGCTGAGAGTCAGAGACGAGTAAGGAACTCAAGTCTTTTGGTTCACAATATTGCTGTCTAGGCAGAGACCATCTGACCAAGAAGGAAAAACTAGGCTTTGGAGTAAAAAAGACCTAGTCTCTGAAAAATTGTAAGTTTATGAAGAAAAAGAAATTTAAAACCTACCTTCAAAGACACATACCACTTTCCATTCAAATTCCATTATAGTTAGTCTAAACTAACTAAAGAATAAAACAATTCAGTACTAAACTAGGGAGAAAAAAGAAATTAAACAATGTCAAAATGACAAACCATCAAAGAATTCTGATTTATTCACAAAAGAAATCTCTTAAACAGACCTAAATGGCCGGGCAAACTCTTGAATTTAATCTAGTGATACACCATAAAAAAAAACGGGCCTCTATAGAGTATCAAGCAAATTTATAAGAATCTGATCAATATATTTGACACACCATTTAATTAGAATCGTCAGTGACAGAGACAATATGAAAATCTAGCATCAACATTCTGACAGTGGAATAAATAAATAGATATAATTACTCCTCATACTAATCCCAGCAGAATTGTAAATTATCAAGCCAGACTGTACATCTGAGTTCTAAGATTTCCTTAATATGATAGAGTTTGATGTAGGAGGTGTCATATCACCAATATTATGCCTTTTTATTAGAATAAAATGCTCTCTGAGGATTTCAAGTCAAGTGGTCAGAATGACCCTAGGTTCTCTGCACATTACTCGTATCTCCCTGATCCCAGACCCTGGGTGCTCTGCACATTACTCGTATCTCCCTGAGGTGCACAGGGAGAAGCTGCGGGGAGGGGCAGGCCTGAGGCGGAAGGAGATGCAGGAGTTGGGAGTAACTGTGCATTCTCTGAATCTCGGAATCACAGACTTACGGAAGGATCGGCTTTAGAAATCTCTAATCCTCACCCAGAATTTGATAGAGCAGGAAAATGAGGATTAGAGAAGAGGATGGAGTTGGTCAAGGTCACATGGGTTCCTGGAAGAACCAGGTCGGAACCCAAGCTTTCCGATGTGTAGTACAAAGCTCCTTCTGTGTCACCGCAGTGCAGAAGCAATTGCTGAGGTGGTCAGCTAGAAGGCAGCCAATATGACTGTGGCTATTATCATACCAAAAGGAAGGAATGCACTCTCTAGCAAGGGCCAAGAGAAATTATAGTTAACATTTAACATTATGGGACCAACTTCAAAGACACTCCAGCTGGACTCTAATAATGGGAGATGAAACTGCTAACACTAGCAGAAAGTCACAGGTGGACAGCGCTGGCTGGAAATAGCACATATCCTCCAAGCAGAAGTGCTCTTCAAATGCCCCAACATAAGGCCTCTGCCTCACTACAGGGTGGGGAGAAATATGGGAAATAACCTTTGCCCATGTGCAGTTCAACATGTTATTAAGTTGTGCCTCTCTTGTTAATGTTCCAGAACACTCAGAAGTGTCCACATTTGCCAACTGGGGGGAGGGTGGAGGCTGCTGATAACAATGGGGCAGGGAGATGGTGACGCTTAGGTGGGCTTCAAGACAGACTATATTTGGTTCTAACAATAAGAAAGAAGGAAAGAGAGGAGATGGCTGCAGCTCACTGCCATCAAGGAGTGTAGACAGGACATTACAGATTCTGAAGCCTGAGAAGCGAGGCTCCAATTTAGAAAAAGCAGTTAATTCCGGAACCTCTGTATCTGCCTTGGTAGAATTCACCTGCAGAGCCCTTACTGACTCTGCCCACGGCTCGTTCTCAACTATCTTTTTATAGTGGGTTTTAGTCACTTGTAGGCAGGGCCCTGACTCCTGATGTGATGGTTGAAGGAGAGGGGCAGAGGAGCAGAGGGTTGGAGACAGACCTTGAACAGCTACGGAGGCCCCTGGCCTGCTTTCCGCACATCATGGGACATCTACAGCACAAACGCTGTCCTTGCCGTCCCTTTGTTATTGGCCCAACACATCTGGCTGCCAAGAGCAAACATCAGTCAGGGCAATCCGTCAAGCTCGGCCTGACTCCTCCCGCCTTCAGACAGCACAAGGGCTCTCCGTCCACGTCTGCCCTTAGGTGGGCTGAGGGAGGAGAGTTCATAGCGGGCTCTCTGTGGCAGGACACCCAGCTGGCTCTGACACTGTCTCTCTGCTCTAACAGGCCGAGTAGGACTAGGCTTCTGCCCTATCCCTGAGGACAAGTCTCCTAAAACATGCACTGCATCCCTGCCTTGATTAACTTCCCATTCTTTAGGAACAACTGCACCTCGCTTACCCTGCTGACCACTACTCTCTCTCCACACCCAAAGGAGTGTTGCTGGATTCCCAAGGTGTGACTGAGGACCCAAAGCCAGCCGCACAGAGATATCCCTGGCCCAGATCTCTTTACACAGGGTTCCCACCCAGAGGGACCATCACTCCACTATTGACAAAGTCTTCCATGTTGCCAGGAGCCACGCCTCCCTGGACCACGGCCTGAACACTGGAAACTGTCTAGCTCAGGCACTAGTGTGAGCAAAGGCACGGGGGAATAAGACAGTGGTCAGTGGTCCAGTCACCACAGGCCCACAGAGCAGGTGCTGGACAAAGGCTCTTTGCTGATAGGGACAATCACACTGTCAGAAAGAATAAAAGCACATGACCTATTATTTAACATAGGAAATGTTACCTTTATATTGCTTTAGTCTATAAGCCATATATTATTGTTACCCTGGGTGGGGTCCCTACTATTTTGTTCTGAGCTAGTGAGGATGGCGGGAAGACGCGGAGCAGAGACCTTTTAAAAGCCTGACAATGAAACACAAATTGATCACATCACATACCCGGGGGGAAAACAACTAAATATAATATGATGGATACAATATATAAATATATTAAATTTAGAGAGACAATACTATTCTTTGGAACCCCAACATTTTTAAGAAAATAAAGCAGTGACAGCAACGTTTTGTTGGTGCTACACCTATCTCAGAAGTGTATGAGTCTCCCAAACTCTGACAGTGTCACCAGGGTCTGACAGAAAGGAATTCTGGATCATACAGCAGCAGTTTCTCAAAAGGACTGGCAACGGCTAGAGTTAGCTTCCTGTACCAAGCAGTCAAATACAGGACTCCTTAGGGGGGAAACAGCTAAACATAATTTAAGTCGAAATGGTTAATTTAATAAAGCTAAATGGCAAAAATTGTTGTACATCACTGTGAGGAATCTGGCCCAGTTCCTCACAGTCCACGTGCGCGTCAGCCTGAGTGGATGAGTGACGGAGAAGGGGCCATGCCATCCAGAGGGCGTGGAGAGAAGTGTATTCTTCAGAAAGAGGAAGTGTATCCTTCAGAGGTGTATTCTTCCCCTTCCTCCTTTCCTTTTTTTTTTTTTTTTAAATCTGGAGGGCGTATTCAGAAAGGACAAGTCTTCAGAAAGAATACAACTCTCTCCCTTCCTCCTTTCTTTTTTTTTTTTTAATCAGTCACAAACTATCTAATATACACAAATGATAAAATCCTATCTTCTGCTACTCTAAGAATGACATCGTAAGCTTCAAAAACACATTTCCCATTAGGCACATGTTCATTAAGCACCTGGAATATGTTAGACCCCATTCCGGGCACTAGAGAACCACAGACAGAAAGGTAGAGTTCTAAAGAAGGTCAGGGAAATGGAGAAACAGGTGGATGATGGAGGTAGATTTGAGATACCAGCCATGGGACCCTCTGACCTTACCCAGGAGAGGAAGAGAAAGCTGGGCAAAGTTGGGGTTTCCTGAGGTGAATCTTGGAGAAGCTGGTGGCACGTGGAAGCAGAGGGAAGGGAAGAGCAGATGAGGTGAGGGGGATGGAATGGGACATCTCAGGGACTAGTATGAGCAAAGGCACAGAGGAATAAGACCGGGGCCATTTGGTGCAGTCAGAATCTGGGACCCACTAAGGGGTGAGGCTGCGGAGTCTGTGACGCCAGGGAGGAAGCGGCACAGCACCGCAGAGTTCTCTGACTCTGCCAGTAACCAGCAGTGCTGCGCTGCCTCTTCCAGAGGCTTCTCTGCTCTCTGGGAAGCCTGAGGTGAGAGGAACAAGACCAAGGCTGAGGGGTTGGTCCTGCAACCCAGAACAGGGAGTGCAGAAGGCCATGCCGTGGGGATGCTTGGGAGAGGTTTCAAGGCATTTTTCAGGCAAACTCTTCCTCAGATGGGTGAAGAGGAGTTCCAACAGCAGACAAATGCAGTTATTGCTAATAGCATTCACATTTGGAATTCCCTCTGGGGGCAGAAATCGACATTTCTCACAAAGGAAACCTGGACAAGTATCATCTGTAACAAGCACTACTCACTCCCTGTGCACAATTTATTGGCCCAGAACACCAGGTTAGCAAGTCGAAATAATTAAACATCAGGCCAGCTGTTTTAGGCAATTAGGTAACATTTTTCATTTAGGAGACCACACAACAGAGAGGAGAGAATTGGGAGATAAGACCTGTGTTTTGATTTACTAAGTCTCTGCTGCAGATAAAGCCCAGCTTTTTGGAACCCTCCAGGCAATTACTATTTCAGTCTTGGCAAGAACCTGAGTCTGAAAGTAACTATTAGGCTTGTCTTGGCAAGACTCAAAGTCACTGGAGTTGTAAGGTTGTCCCAGGCAGAAGGGAAAAGTCAGTGGCAAGAGGAAGCCAGGAGCCGGAGAGCCATTAGCGGGGCTGTTGTTGCAGGCTTGGGACTCAAAAGACGCCAAGTTCAGTCCTCCCACAACATATTCTTAGAGAGGGAATGTGGTCAGACAGTGAAGGCCCAGGCCTGCTATAGGGATGCTGTGGTTCCCTTCCTGGCATCTGCTCTTGTCGGTTCTGTGGGCACTGCCGACACCCGCTGCCCTAGCAGCTTTCCCTGTAACAGAAGAGGACTAAGAGTTCTCATGTTTGGGGGAGCAAAGAGGTGTGACAGGCAGGTTGCTAAAAGGTGCTGGCTTCATACACAAGGGGGAAAAGGGGATATGGACATCAGAGCACCGGGACGTTAATCTCCCTGCCAGGCACTGACAAGTGCCTCTGCTCAAGTCACTTCCCCTGTGTGGGCCTTGGTTCTCACAGCGTTAAACCAGGGAGCTGGACCTGGCTAGATGATCCCTCCCGCCCCTTCTAGGGCTGACATTCTACTAGTCTAAGATGCCGAAGAAGATAAATCGTTAGGCTGCAGGCAAGTAAGATATTCTTTGAATGGAAAAGAGAAGCAGCCTGTGTGCTGCCAGCTGACTTCCCCCACAAGGCTCTGGAGCCAGCGCTAAGTATGGGGCCAGGAGAGTGGGGCCGTGCGAGGAGACAGCGGCCCGCGTGTGGTCACTGGCTCCGCTGCATTGAAACATCTCCTGCTTGAGCTCTTCCACTTAATTGGGAGCTTGCCTTTCCAGTTGTATATTTTTATCCTGTGCCCTGGAACCCAAACCATTAGGTTTGTAGCCAAAGGCTGCTTCTTGTTTAATCGTTAACTGCCTCAGCACCGTGGAGTTCCACCCCAGCCGGAAAGTCCTCATCCAGAGACTGCACCTCTTCAGTGAGTGGGACTCGAGGGAGGGTGCTGAGCTGGACTAGAGTCCAAGTTCTGTCCTCCAGCTTTGGAAATAAATCCCCTGCACTGTCTGGCCCACACAAATCCCAGTTCAGCCAGGCCTCTCCTGTGGGGTTATTCTGGTAACAAAATGCTTGAGATCAGCAATTCTTTTCTACTCTTACCCACTCTCAGAGAGAAGCCAACTGGGCTATTCCTTAGGCTCCACTTTCTGTGTCTGAAATGTGGTTGAAAACTAATATTCCAGATGTTTCCTCGTATTTTAAGTGGAACCACAGATTAAGCTTCCTATAGGAAGGCAATATGGCACAGTGGAAGGAGGATGGTCTTTGGAGTCAGACAGGCATTTAAATTGTGGCTCCACCCTTTATGTCTTGAAAAAGTATTGATTTTTTGAAACCTAGCTTCCTCTCCTAGTGAAATAACAGCATATGCTTTTTCTACCTGGCAGTAACTTCCAAGAATCCATAGACTGTCTGCTTTGTTCATCACTATGTAATCTAAGACTAACAAAGAGTAGGTTTTTCAATTAATGCTACTGAGTTAGTGGTTTGAGACTTCACAGGATTTTGAGATCAATGAGATTAAAAATGGGAAGTGTCTAACCTTGTACCTGGCCCTTGGGAAGTGTTTATTCACTAATCTGCAATGCTCTGAGACACATTTCTTCTACCTGAGTGAGGTGGATGTTCAAAGAGGAATCCAAATCCTTGGTTATGCTTATTTGAGTTATGAAGAAGCCACCTTGTGGAAGAAAGTACAGGCTTTTGAAAGCTCTTTGATGTGGGGATATTTTCCAACATAATCAGTACTGACCCTGAAGATAATGCTGAAGCTCGCTCTCTGGCAATGGAAAAAGAAGCCAATCAGATACAAAAACACTGATGTCACCGACAGTGGCAGGAGGTCCTTCGGCAATATCAATAGCTTCCTGGCTTTAGGGTCTTCTAAGGAGATTCACAAAACTGGACCGGGCATGGCAATAAGAGTCTCGAGGGCCCTTGGTACACTAGACTATTGTTCCAGGACAGAAGCAACTCAGATCAAAATGGTGAGTGGGATTTTCCTTGCATTGGCCACAATACATATGTTTGTTCAAGAAAAAAAAGTTGGAGCAAGAAGACATGAGCGTCTGGTGCTGAAGAAAAGCCTGTTGTGCCAGCCACAGTGGCAAGATTGTTCAAGGAGTTCATCCTCAAAGTCCAATTACTCCAACAGCATGGCCAAGGTCAGTGTCAGTGTGCAGCGTGCCAACCACTCTAGCCACTTCACTACCAGATGGGAATCACGCAGGGTACGTGCCTTTTGGGAGAGCTGACAACCTCCGGCTGAAAACACCTTTCCCCTTGCTCTCTTCCACTTCCCTGGACAGATAGGTCTAATAGATGCCTCTATAGACAGCAAATAACTGCAGCAAGCAGAATCCTTTATTGGGTTCCTTTATGGAGAAGTGGGTCCACTGTTACGTGGGGGGATCCGGGAGAATGCTATGACTTGGCAAAGGGCCAGTACCTCTTAATGATGACCCAGGGCCCACATTTGAGGAGCAAGAGATCAAAAATTTCTCTCCTCCTGCTTTGTTTCTTACAGTTCACCAAGAAACCAAAACAATCTACAGAATATGAGCCAGATGAGGCTGAGATGGAAAGTGACTTAGTTACCTTACACTTGACTTAAAAATGTGTATTTTAGGCGGCGCCCGTTGCTCAGCGGCTAGGGTGCCAGCCACCTACACCAAGGCCAGCAGGTTCGAACTTAGCCCAACCAGCTAAAGCAACAATGACAACTGCTACAAGAAAAATAGCTGGGCGTTGTGGTGGGTGCCTGTAGCCCTAGCTACATGGGAGGCTGAGGCAAGAGAATTACTTAAGCCCAAGAGTTGGAGGCTGCTGTGAGCTGTGGCGCCATGGCAAACTACCCAGAGTGACAGCTTGAGACTCTGTCTCAAAAAACAAAAAACAACAACAAAAAATGGGTCTTTTAAACACAGGAGGCCAAGCTACCTCTCTCTATGTATTTCAAGGTGATTTAAGAACAACAATATTTTTTTTTTTTTTGAGACAGAGCCTCAAGCTGTTGCCCTGGGTAGAGTGCTATGGCATCACAGCTCACAGCAACCTCCAACTCCTGGGCTCCAGTGATTCTCCTGCCTCTGCCTCCCAAGTGGCTGGGACTACAGGCGCCTGCCATAACACTTGGCCATTTTTTGGTTGCAGCCATCATTGTTGTTTGGCGGGCCTGGGCTGGATTTGAACCCGCCAGCTCAGGTGTATGTGGCTAGCGCCTTAGCCGCTTGAGCCACAGGCACTAAGCCTACGAACAACAATTTACCCCCAAGTTTTTCAAGCAGCCTAGAAATGAGTCCATACTAATTTATCCAAATAGTGAATCACATGTCCCAATATGGATTTAGAAAACACATATCTAAATTTTTTATAAACCAAACAGCCTGAATAGACATGTCAACTTTGGACTGTGCTGTGAAGATGTAACTCCATCAATTGCAGCAAAACCCAATCTTGGAGAGGTGCCACCACAGAGAATCTCTATTTTTGATAAGGTTACTTACAAAATTTTTCAAAAGAAAATTCATTTTTAAGTTGATGCCATAAGTGCTATAAGTTAGGCTCTCTGTATACTATGACCTCAAATAAGAAAAAAAAGAACAATACACATATATCACATTTATACAATATAGTGAACATAATAATAAAAATAATAGCTAACACTTATGTAGCATTTATTGCCAAGTAGTATTATTTATGGGGTGGGTGGCAGTATGTTAAGTATTCTGCACATATTAACTTGCTGAATCCTCACAAGAACCCTAAGATGGCAGGAATGCTATTTTATGCATGAAGAAACTGAAGTACAGACAGATGAAATAACTTGTCCAAGGTGACATAGCCTTTAAGAAACAGAGTTGAGATTTGAGGCTGAAGCGGACTGCTCCAGAGCCTAAGCACTTATCTCCTGAGCTAAACTACTACTAATGTCTTAGAAGAGCCTCACAGGCTTTTTTTCTTTTTCTTTTTCCTTTTGTTAAAGAGATAGGTCTCATTCTGTCTCTAAAGTGCAGTGGTGCAATTACAGTTTACTGCAGCCTCGAACTCCTGGGCTCAAGCGATTCTCTTGCCTCAGCCTCCAAGTAGCTGGAACTGCAGATGTGCACTATCTCACCAGCTAATTTTTCTATTTTTTTTTTTTACAGCAGGGGTCTTATTATGTTGCCCAGGCTGGTCTTGACCTCTTGGGCTCAAACTATTCTCCTCCCAAAGCATTTATAAGCCACTGATTCATCATTTGTTCATTCATTCATTCATTTCTGAGATAGACTCTCACTCTGTAGCCCAGGCTAGAGTGTAGTGCCATCAGCCTAGTTCATAGCAACCTCAAACTCCTGGGTTCAAGTGATCCGCCTGCCTCAGCCTTCTGAGTAATTGGGACTATAGGTGCCCAGCACAACACCCAGCTAATTTTCCTGTTTTTAGTAGAGATGAGGTCTCGCTCTTGCTTAGGTTGGTATTGAACTCCTGAGCTCAAGCAATCCTCCGGTTTTAGCCTCCCAGATGCTAGATAATTCTAGCAGGCATTAAGCCACCATGCCTGGCCCTCAGAAGCCATTTGGAACACAGTCTTCCACCTTCTGCTTTCTACCTGCCTCCCAGATGCCTTAGTAGTCTTTTTTTCTACCACAGCTTTTACCACTCTAATGATCTGATCTCATACATCAGTCTCTAGAACTACACAGGGAGCTCTTGGGGGCAGGGCCTGGAGGCCTGCTCCTCTTCATGCCTCTCAACCCTCGAATTTTTGGTTCACAGCTTGGCTTACTTAATACTTGGGCTTGGAGGGGAAGATTTGTTTCTGAGAGATGATTCATATGCAGGCTACAGAAAGACTTGAGAGTTCTTTAGGTGGCCTCATTGCACATTCAAAGGATCCTTCCAAATAGGGGCTAAAGGGCCAATGAAGTAGAAGCCCATATGCATAAAAGAATAGCAGGAAGAAAGGGTTGGAAAGATGGAAACTGGGAGAAAGAAGAGATTTTTCTCTCTTTCGATCCATTCACCCAGCAAACCTCTGACAATTCCCACTGAATTCATTAACTTATAAATTCTTATATGTGTCATTATTAACCATGAGGAAGGCAACAGCTAATTCCTGCCATGTGGCTGGAATATGGCTTCCTTATTAAACAAACATAAGGTGGTAGCCCAAATGCTATAGTTTTTAAAAGGAAAACTGATTTAAGCATAAGCCTTTCCCTTAACTTTATACCTACTCCTTTAACCACATTTGCTGGTGTTCATGGCTTCCGTAGTTGCTGTTTGACCTCATGGGCTTCTTTTCACAAGGGTGTGGATATTCTTGTTATGCTGCTCTTCCCCTAAAGCCGAAATCCTGGAACTGGCCACTACCTTCCCACAGTGACTATTTCCCAGTCCCAAAGCACCTGGGGTCACCGCTCTGGCTCCAGACTTTGCTCTGAGGGCTGTGTGTGTGTGTGTTTTCCTTGGGAAGGAGAATGCACTCCAGGAAAGGAGGCAACACCTGAGAGGAAACTGTTCTTTTCTAGGGAAAACAGATACACCAAAATATTCTTTCATGCTTCCCTGCTTCCTCTTCTACAAAAGCAATTTGGGATGCTTTCCCTCAACAAATTTACACAATCTCTCCACTTTTTATCCTACGAGGACTGGGGAAGGAAAAAGGAGACTTGGGTATCTTTTTCCATCCTGAAAATTTTGAGAAATGTTAGCAAATCAGCAGAGAATTATCTAATTCCTTTATAAACACTCTCACACAGGCTAAGGTTCTTTTTTTTTTTTTTTTTTCCTATCACTAAACTAAAGGCTGAAAGGAACATTACTCCTTGTGGGGGAAAAAACTTAACCCTTGTTTGGGTCAAGAGTCATGGACTCCAGGAGGAAACAGGATTCCACACTGAGAATGCTCAGAGGATGGGACAGTCTCTGCTGGGGGAGGCCACAAACCTGGCCAGAGGAGACACATATAATCTTCTCCCAACCTACTTACGTAAACTTTATAAGTATAATGTTGGCAGATTCCAGTGCATGAAAAAGTATCTGAAAAAACTCAAACCATAAATAATGCCAAGTAATAAAGAAGGTGAATGTTTCTGTTATTAGATTCTTTCATTGTATAAATCTGTTTAATAAGCTGGCTAGGAATCACTGATAGAAAACAGACTTAGTATGGTGTTACAGACCAATCCGTTCTAAAAGGCCAGTATGGGAACTTGTGCCAAGTTATATTTTTCTGTTCTTAACCAATGCAACTTAAAATGTAATTGTTGTTTCCTTGTTCAAAAATGGAAAATGTCTTACGAGGCTGTGTTTGGAGGGGGGAGGCATGCTTGTTGTCACGGGCGCTCCCTCCCGCCTTCCCTTAACTACCTCTCCCCTCTCCTTGGCCTCTGCAGACTCATCCTTTCAAGGCACTTTACCATATTTATAGAGCACACTGCCTTTTGTCTTACTCACTGAGAGGGGCTGGGGTCTGTGTATGACTCCTGCTTTTTTAGAGTGCTATTTCTCAACATTTATATGCATGTGTTTAGAAAAATCCCTCCAAATATCCTGCTTTGACCCAAGATCCATGGCAACCACTTTGGCTAGAGAAACTTACTGAAAACTAGAGTGGGTGGTGAGGGGGATGTGATGGGATGGAAGGGCAATGGAATGGAGGTCTCTGGGGTCACGTTCATCCCCCAACACTAGGATTTCTAATGCTTGTTGATGTTTTTCTGGGGTTGGTTACTATCATCATGATGGCTGTAAAATGAAATGCTATAAACTAGCTGAAGGCTTGAGTAGAAATATTTGCCAAATGGCATAAACAACAACACCGGGAGTCTCCACATACTCAGCCACACTCGCAGGGCTTGGCCAGTGGTGCCCACACCGCTGTTTACAGCACTGGGATGTATAAACTCCATCGCCTGGCTAGTCCAGTTTCTGACCCGAATTCCCAGGTCCCTTTTTAGGAAGCCCACACACATCTCTCCTTCCAAGAGTTTGCTAAATAGATAAAACAAAAGGTAATTGGATGAAATAGATTATTTATCTGCTCAATTTAATTAGTGCTTGGAAAATCTGAGTCTTGATATTATTTGGAGTTGCTCATATAACACTGTGTTACATCTGTAGCCATGCGTGGGATGTTTTGCTACGCATTTAACTTAAGTCATACGGAGGTGTCTGAAGGTATTACAAAAAATTAAAAGTTTGAACTAAATCATTTTGATTATTTCTCAAGTTGGCCGTTAAGTCGTTACTTAGGAATGTAACCCTTTCTAGAACACTTGGGAAAAAGTAATTCAATGTAGAGTACTTGGACGTGAAATTAGTTAGAGGCCTCTCTACAGTTTCTCAGATATATGTAGTTCTTTTTACTTCTGAAACTAATTTATCCAGCAAAATCCCCTCAAGATCAGGATCACTATCCCTTTTTAACACAGATAGATACCAAACATAGAAGGTGACATTTAAAAGGGACTGCTGGGCGGAGCCTGTGGCTCAGCGAGTAGGGCACAGGCCCCATATACAGAGGGTGGCGGGTTCAAACCCAGCCCCGGCCAAACTGCATCAAAAAATAGCCGGGCTTTGTGGCAGGCGCCTGTAGTCTCAGCTACTCGGGAGGCTGAGGCAAGAGAATCGCCTAAGCCCAGGAGTTGGAAGTTGCTGTGAGCTGTGACTCCACGGCACTCTACCAAAGGCGATAGAGTGAGATTCTGTCTCTACAAAAAAAAAAAAAAAAAAAAAAAAAAACCACCTAAAAGGGACTGCTTACACGTTGGCTAGAGGAAAAAGAAAGTTATTCCACACTTAACAGCTGTGGTAAATGCAGTTGGACAAAGAAAGGATGGGTTGGGTTCTTTACTGAGCTTACTCTAAAGAAATTCTAGTAAGTAAAACTCTAGTAAACTCTAGTAAAGGGGGCAGGGGTTGGAGAACCTACAAGTGGTATTCTTTGTTCTCCCAAACGTGAAGTGGAACCTGGCAGAAAAACTTCCCTCTGGGGAGCAGTCCAGAGGAAGCCCACAGCTGAGGTGGGGCTGCTCATAGAAACCAACATTCTGTAAGCACCAGTTCAAGCCTGGCACTGTGCTAGCCTCTTAACTTTGTCCCTCCTTTTCTCATTTTGTGGCTTGTGGGGAAAAGAAGTAAAAGAAAACCACAAGGACTGAGTGGGAATGACTTTCTGATCAACACTGACAGACCTTTGACAGAAGCACAGAAGCTGGGGAAACCGGCCCAGAGGCTCTAATGCCAAATTGGCCAACAGACCCCAAGCTGTTCCTAGAAAGATCTGATGCCAGGAAAATCAACTGAGTTAGAAACAATCATTTTACTCAAGCCTGGGGAAAACTCCAAAGTTCCATTAAGGAATGATTAATAATATAGACCAAAATGTAATGGTACCCATGGATTTATTTTTATTATTATTTTTTTTTTGGTTGCAGTCATTATTGTTGTTTGGCGGGCCCTGGCTGGATTCGAACCTACCAGCTCAGGTGTACGTGGCTGGCGCCTTAGCCCATTGAGCCACAGGCGCTGAGCCGCATTGATTTATTTTCAAAGAAATATTTCAAGGAAAAAAATTTCAAGACTTGTATTTTTTTTAATTTTTTTTTTTTTGAGACAGAATCTCACTTTGTCACCCTCAGGAGAGTGCTGTGGCATCATAGCTCACAGCAACCTCAAACTCTTGGGCTCAAGCAATTCTCTTGCCTCAGCCTTCCAGGTACCTGAGACTATAGGGACCCACTACAATGCCCGACTATTTTTAGAGACAAAGTCTAGCTCTGGTTCAGGCTGGTCTCAAATTCATGAATTCAGGCAATCTACTGCCTTGGCCTCCCAGAGTGCTAGGATTATAGGTGTGAGCCACCTCACCCACGCTGTATTTTAAAATTAATATTTGGTGATACTGAGTAGGTTCATTCCACTTTTTAAGATATTTTGTTTTCATTTAAAAACAAAATCTAGGCCAGGTGCTGTGGCTCATGACTATAATCCTAGCATTCTGGGAGGCCAAGGCAGGTGGATAGCCTGAGATTAGAAGTTCGAGACCAACCCAAAAGAGTGAGCCCTTATCTCTATTAAAAATAGAAAGACTGGCTGGGTATAGTAGCACAAGCCTGTAGTCCCAGCTACTCGGGAGGCTAAGGCAAAAGAATCACTGAGCCCAAGAATTTGATATTGCTGTGAGCTATGATGCTATAGCACTCTACCCAGGGCCTCAGAGCGAGGCAGAGCGAGACTCCTCTATTTCAAAAATAAATAAAATAAAGGGGGCCGGTAGGGTGGCTCATGCATGTAATCCTAGCACTCTGGGAGGCCGAGACATGTGGATTGCCTGAGCCCAGGAGTTTGAGACCAGCCAGAGCTAGAGCAAGACCCTGTCTCTAAAAATAGCCGGGCATTGTGGCAGGCGCCTATAGTCCCCTCCCTCAGGAGGCTGAGGCAAGAGGATCGCTTGAGCCCAAGAGTTTGAGGTTGCTGTGACGCCACAGAACTCTACCAAGGGTGACTGAGACTCTGTCTTCAGAAAAAGAAAAAACTAACATAAATATAATAAAAGAAAAAGTCTGTTATTCTCTAATTGCTAAATTGAAGCCTTAAGTCTGGGTAACAAATAATTACAAGCAAGCCACCATTATAGTGCCAAAGAAATTTAACTGTAAGCAAAGTGTGCATAAGGAAATAAAAACGGCACATCCAACAATAGAAAGTTCTACGTATTTGCTAATTCACATAACTTTTATAGCTCAGTGGCTATAAAAAGAGATTTTAAGGGAGGTACCGAGATCATAAAGCTGCCAAGAAGTGAAAGCGAGACTCAGGTGTGCCGCGCTGGTTACACTGCTCTGCTTGTCCCACACAGGAGTTGGGGCTTTACGGTATTTTTCTAAACTGTTTGAGAACTAGAAACACATCAGGGTGTTTGAGGCTCTCTACAGGAGAAGTCCCCCGGGAGCCTGGTTTAAGGGAGACCACGGGGATAACCCTTTGGGCCAAATTCAGTGAAACGAGGAGGAAGATGATGCCAAGGGTTTCTGCTGCTCCACGACTTTCCACCAGAGGTTCAAGATAGGAAACATGACAAATGCAGCCATCATTACCAGTCACCTTCTACATGCTAGCAGCTGTCCTAAGCACGCATTACCTCCTGTGGTCCTTACCACACTGCAGTGTGTAAGGGATTATGCATGTTTAACAGATGAGGAGAGGTTTAGAAACTTGCTCAAGTTTACACAGCAAAGGAGCAAGCAATGGAGTTGAACTCAGGTTTGTCAGTGTTTCAAAGGCTGTTTCTTTCTAGTGCACCAGGCTTTTCTTCCAGCTGGGCTTGGCGCTGCTGTGGACTCACTGCCCCACTTGGCAGGATGCGAGTGGCACTCTGCTGCATTCTCCACTCCTCACACTATGCTGAGTAGAGAGGAAACTGTTAACCCAACTGAGCCACTGAATCAGAGGTCCAATTGAGCATTGATCATCCACTGGCAACCTAAGGCCAGTGTTCCATCTTCAGGGTAATAGGGCCCTATGGAATCAGTCATCCTCCTAAGAAAAGTGACATTTACCTGTTACTTTTATCCCAATATAAATAAAAACTTTAGAAAAGGGTTGGGAAGGAAAATAGATAGAATTCAAGGGTATCAGGCAACTGGAAGGGACATGTTGGAAGTTCAATACTCTACGGAGGTGACTTCCTGTGTCAGGTACAGGGTTCTGTGAAAGTCCAACGGAGATCTAACTAACCCTCTCTCTCTCCCTCTGTCTTCCTTTCCTTCCTTTCGGGGGTAATAAGGTCAGAAAAAGCTTCCTAGCCAAAGTGACATAAGTGCTGAGTCTTATAGTGTAAGTGGGAATGGAAAAAATAAGGCGGGGAAGGGCATTGTAGGCATCAACTTGGAGAACTATAAGAAATGTGGTGATACTGAAACAAAATTCAGGGCAGAAGTGGTCAGAGCTATGGATACAGAAGCAGGCAGATGCCAGACCAATGAAAGGCTCTGTAGACAATGCTAAGAACCTTGACCTTTTTACTGTGGGCAAAAGGAGCTTCTGAAAGATTTGAGACAGGTGAGTGACACGGCCAGAGCAGCAGTGTCACAGGACAGATGCGTGGGAGGAGAAGTGAAGGCAGAAGACCAGATAATTACAACGATGGGGCCATCAAGTAGTTAATGGCAACAGGAACAAAAAGGAGAAAGGAAAAATGTGAGAACTATTTATAGGGAAAGGATCAGCCGGTACTGATGACTGATTTGTGTGGAAAATAAGAGTGAAGAAGGCATCAGAGAGGATGACTCCCACGTGTCTAATTTTGTTGACAGGGTGGACAGTGGTGTTCCCAGCTCAGATGGGGATTAACAACGCCAAACGACATGCTGGGGGTGCAGTGTGGTTAGCACGGCTTTGGCTAAGGATATTATGCCTACTTTCCAGCCATCTATCCAACAAATATTACTGACAACCTACTAAGCGCCAGCTTCAGAACTTAGTGTTGGCGTCACAGAGATGACTTTTCAGCCTCTGTTTTCCAGGAGCTTACAATCCAGAAAGGAGGTCAGGAATGTTAGCAGAAAAACTAGACTGTGAACGCTTATCACAGCATCATGTGACAGGTGCTCAACACGGAGGGGATCCAGGGGAGGGGAGACACCAATTCTGCCTCAAGCCACGCAGAGCCAGAAACAGACAATGGAAGAGAGGGCGCACACTGACATCTACCTGTGTCCTCCTCTTGCGGACTGGTCACTCCCGACTGTTCCCACTCCCCTAAAAAGAAGTCAAGGGTGGAAATGAGAAATGACAGGAGGAGAAAGCACCAAAGTACAATTAACAACAGGTGGTGAGTCTGTCAGTTCAGATTGCCATCCTGGGGGCTGAGCAAAGATGGAGCGGAATTGTGCTCAAACTCTATTAAACCCAGAGCACTAATTGCTCAGTGAAGCCCACGTGTTCCTTCCCGCACACTGGATGTTTCTCTGGCACTTCAGAAGAAGTTCCAGGCTGCTGCTGTGTACCCAAACAGAGGTGCTCTTTCTATTCCTCCCCACTCTTATAGATGAGAGACTATTTTTTCCTTGGTTTAGGCAGCTCAGAAGATGCCCACAGACTAGGCCTTCTGCAGCAGAGTGAAGCTCTGGCTCCCCATAAATCCTCCTCCTTTTGTCTCAATAAGATGACAAACATTATCTGAAAAATCAATACTATTCCCAGGTTTGCTGTGTCAGCAGAGCCACTCCGGGCCCTGGATGATAGCTGCAGTGTTTGTATCCCACGGTCCGGCAAGCCTTTGCCCTCAATGGCCGGTCTGAAGGACAGGGCAGGCTGGAGCTCTCATCACAAATTGAGCTGCCTCCACTGTCCTTTGCTTTGAATATCCTAGAACCACAGACGGTCACATAGAACTAGAAGAGGTCTTACAAATGGTCTCTCTTAAAGCCCTTCTTCATAAAAAAAAAAAAAAACTTAAGAAATGATTTAGACGCTAGATCCCCTGTGCCCTGAATATTCCCTTTCCCTGCCTTTCTCGACAAAATTTGAACTACTGTAGGGTTCTCTCAGATAGAAACACACAGGGGCTAGAACTGACACTATAAATGAAGGACCAGATAAAGTAAGTTTGTCTTTTTTCTCAAGCTGAAATAAATTCCAAAATCTTGTGACTTATCCATGTAACAAAATACCTACATCTTAATTTTCTCAGCAATTAAAATGGGAGTAATATTGACGTGGACATTTTAAGTCTGTTTTGTGGGTTAAATAAGATAGTGCTCAGGGGCACGCCTGAGCTCACGAGTTTGAGGCCAGCCTGAGCCAGAGTAAGACCCTGTTTCTAAAAATAGCTGGGTGTTGTGGCAGGTGCCTGTAGTCTCAGCTACTTGGGAGGCTGAGATAAGAGAATTACTTAAACCCAAGAGTTTGAGGTTGCTGTGAGTTAAGATGCCAAAGTGCCAAAGGACTCTAAACTGAGGGTAACAAAGTGACACTTTCTCTCAAAAAAAAAAAAAATGCTTGAGGGAAGAAGACCACCTAAAACTAGTATGAGAAAACTGTGCATCTTAATTTCTAGTTCTTAATTCATACTAATAAAGAGGATATTCCATTTCTCAAGAATCTAAAAAAGACCATGGTAAAAAACCAGAAAAATTTGCATTTCATTATTGGAATGGTGTGGTTAGCTTGTTGAAGATTCTATTAGATGGTACCAATTTTCACATTAAGTGGACATGAGTTATTGCTGAATACTCAAAGCTCTCTCTGGAGAATAAGACATCATAGCTACATAAATGGCATAGTCAGATCCCATGGCATATTCTGACATGACATTAAGAGACAAGATGAGAAATATCAAGTATTACACCAGAGAGAACAGGAGAAGCCAGGGAGTGGGGGAGGGAAAATTCTGGCTCTTTCTCCTGGCAGGGCAAGAGTGGGATAGGGAAGGAGTAAGGTGCTTGCTGTGTGTGTGGAGAATCCAAAGTTTTCTTAACCTTGGCTGACAGAGCCAGCCTTCCCCCAGCATGACACTGGGTCTTTGCAGATGGGAGCAAGAGCCCAAAGTGGTTGATTTATTTACTTCTAGCGGTGATCTGACTTCTTCTTCATGTATCTGAAAACATGAGTAAATTTGTGAGGAGTGTGGGAAGGGTAAAGATTTTCACACTGTGAAGAAATAGTTTCTTTCTCCTGCAAAGTCAAGTTGTAATCTCATTCAGAGGTTATGAAACTCAGGTCCACAGGCCTTCGAGAGATCTAGGAATAGAATTCAGGTGATCCATGAATTTCAATGGGAAAAAAAGAATCACCTATATTTTTGCTAACTTCTAGCTACATTTTTTTTTTTTTTTTGAGACAGAGCCTCAAGCTGTCACCCTGGGTAGAGCACTGTGGCACCACAGCTCACAGCAACCTCAAACTCCTGGGCTCAAGAGATTCTCCTGCCTCCACCTCCCAAGTAGCTGGGACTACAGGAGCCCGCCACAACACGTGGCTATTTTTTAGTTGTAGCCATCATTGTTGTTTGGCAGGCCCAGGCTGGATTTGAACCCACCAGCTCAGGTGTATATGTCTGGTGCCTTGAGCCACAGGCGCCAAGCCATTTCTAGCTAAAATTTTGCACTTACATCCAATTACGAATGTAGGCAAAAACTGTTATTAGCAGTACCCATGACTGTTGCCAATAAAACCAGCATTACTGCACATTACTGCAAGTTCACAGCAGCAACTGTGAAACTTTTTCTATAAGGGGACAGATGACAATTTTTAGCCTTTGAGGGCCAAATGATGTTAGGACAACTACTCATTTTTTTTGTTGAAAAAAAACAGGCAAGGGCTCCGCGCCTGTGGCTCAACAGGCTAAGGCGCCAGCCACGTACACCTGAGCTGGCGGGTTCGAATACAGCCTGGGCCTGCCAAACAACAATGACGGCTGCAACCAAAAAATGGCCGGGCGTTGTGGCGGGTGCCTGTAGTCCCAGCTACTTGGGAGGTGGAGGCAAGAGACTCGCTTGAGCCCAGGAATTAAGAGGTTGCTGTGAGCTGTGATGCCTCAGCACTCTACACAGGGTGACAGCTTGAGGCTCTGTCTCAAAAAAAAAAGAAAAAAAAAAGGCAAGGACAATATATAAATGACTGGGCAGGGTTGTGTTCTAATAAAACTTTTTTTTTTTTTTTTTTTTTTTTGAGACAGCGTCTCGCTATGTCACCCTCAGAAGAGTGCTGCAGCTTCACAGCTCACAGCAACCTCAAACTCTTGGGCTTAAGCAATTCTCCTGCCTCAGCCTCCCAAGTAGCTGGAACTTCAGGCACCAACCACAATGTCTGGCTATTTTGGTTGCAGTTCTCATTGTTGTTTAACTGGCCTAGGCTGGGTTCAAAACTACCAGCCTCAGTGTATGTGGCTGGTGCCAAGCCCCAATAAAACTTTATTTACAAAAACAGTCTGTGGGTTGTAGTTTGCTGACCCCTGGTGTACACACATTATGATTGTGAAATTACAGTAGTGATTAGTTCTATTATTTAATATGTTAAAAATAGGTATATATATCCCTATAGCATAAATATGCAGGTATTTAAGATATGTTAGTGATTTTTATATTCCTGTACATTTTATTTTATTTCTTTGAAAATATTCTGAGAAAGGGTTCATAGTCTTTACCACATTGCCAATAGTCTGTTGCACAAAGATCAAGTTGTCTTATCATAGACACACATGCTTATTTACAAATGACTCCTGGGTAGAGGCTACAAGAGAGAAGGAAAACCAAAATCTGCGAGATAAAAAGCACTGTCAACTGAAGCTAATCAGATATGAAATAGAAACCTCTCTGGACTTTCTATGGCAGCTGATAGAAGAGGAATTCTTTTCCCTATTTTCAGTGACTCCACGCATTTTGTGCATTTTTTCTCTTGTAGCCCAAGACAGTTCTTAGTATTCCCAGCTTGTCTTCTGTGTCATTACTTCTTGCTGCCACACAGTTTTGCAGAGTTAACAATGAAGCCTGTTACTTTAAGCACAATGGGTTTATTTTTTGTTTGTTTGTTTATGTAAAGCACAATGGATTTAAATACCCCAAATTAAACCTTACCTTAGGGATGCTTTCCTTCTCCAAATGTCACCTGAATAATGCCTTTTTGGGGAGCAAGTTTTCTCTTCAGAAACCTGATGTTGAAGGGGCAGGGGCACAGGCTTCTTTGTGCCCCATCAAGGTCAAAGGTCTACAAAGATTAGGGTCTTGGGACAGTAAAACTAACTGGGACTGTATGTGGCAAGTGACATCTTTCTCAGGGAAGACAGGCTGTTTTGCCCTTTATGTATAAACTGTATTTACTTCTAATAATGCAGCAGCAAAATCTAATGTGAGGAGAAAGCACCTTCTGCTCAGTGCTGTCCTAAACAGCTCTGGGTTACAGTTATGATTTTAATAAACTGATTTGTCAAAACTGTCAGAATCAAGGGGGATCATCTGGATACCAGATGAACAAAAATATCTGTAATTATAAGTTGTCCATTTTTCTCTTTCATCTTCTATATATGTATCTGTGAGCAGCCACATATTTTCATGCACATACATACACATAAATTTTAAATCATTTTTTAAAACCTGTCATAATAGAATTCAGGAAAATAGAAAATACAGTTCTCTTGGGATAGCAGTGGGACTCGAAGGCTTAGCTACACTCCCCATCTTAGGACCAATATCCTTTTGTTGAACTGTGCTGTCAGAGCCAAAATATTTAAGTTGCATTACCACCTGGATCGTTCCTAATCCTCACCGATCACTTGGTTGCTGTGTAACTACAGGCAAGTAACTAAACCTCTCTGGTTGTCTGAAAGCTGTGTGTGAAACAAACTTTTTTTGTTTTTTAGAGACAGAGTCTCACTTTATCACCCTATGTAGAGTGCTGTGACATCACAGCTCATAGCAACCTCCAACTCCTGGGCTTAAGCAATTCTCTTGTCTCAGCCTCTCAAGTACCTGGAACTACAGGTGCCTGCCAGAATGCCAAGCTATTTTTTGTTGCAATTTGGCCGGGGCGGCGCTCGAACCTGCCATCCTTGGTATATGGGGCTGGTGCCCTACCCACTGAGCCACAGGCACCACCTGAAACAAACATTTAGATACATGTTAACTATCCTACATAAATGGCAGAAGTATTAATGAGATTCTTTTGATAAAGAAGCCCAAGCCCTCTAAAGAATAGAGGCTCACACCTGTAATCCCAGTACTCTGGGAGCCCAAGGTGGGTGGATTGATTAAGCACTAGAGTTTGAGCTCAGATCAGTCTGAGCAAGAGCAAGATCCCATCTCTAAAAAAAAAAATAGCCAGTTGTTGTAGTGGGCTCCTGTAGTTCTAGCTGCTCATGAGGCTGAGATAAAAGGATCGCTTGAGCCCGAGAGTTTGAGGTTGTGGTTTACCAGAGTATTTTGCTGATGTCCAGGGCTGCGAGCTATGACACCATAGCACTATACCCAGGGCAATAAAGTGAGACTCTGTCTCAAAATAATAAATACAAAATACTGTGAAATTGCCACGCATTATCATGAATAAATTCAAATACCTTATCTCAAGTTTACTCAGAATCCCATCTTTGCGATATAAATTTTAAACTACACATGTGACTACCTTCAACTAGAAGGCAGCCTGCATTTCAGGGCACTGAACTCTCTTGCTAGAGAAGGGTGAGAGGGATGAAAGAAAAATGGAGGGTGCATCCTGAGACGCAGAGATTGAAGTGTAGGTGCCCCCCGATGGGTGTGTGATGTCCCTACCAAGGGCCTGCTTTCTTGCTCCCTTTTGGAAGTATCTTGACAAGGCAGTGGGCCTTCTCGATGACCTTTTTCATCATTATTCTCAGGGTAGAGAATGTGAGCTAGAGAATCAACCTACATGGAGAACAAGGATGTGCAGAGAGCCCACGTTTACATAAACACAAAGATCAGGGTATTTGGGAGACTTCCACAGACTAGAGCTCAAAGTCCTTTTCATTTTATTTCACTTTTATTTTTATTTTTTTTGAGACAGAGCCTCAAGCTGTCACCCTGGATAGGGTGCCATGGCATCTCAGCTCACAGCAACCTCCAACTCCTGGGCTCAAGCGAGTCTCCTGCCTCTGCCTCCCAAGTAGCTGGGACTGCAGGCGCCCGCCACAACGCCCGGCCATTTTTTGATTGCAGCTGTCATTGTTGTTTGGAGGGCCCGGGCTGGATTCGAACCCGCCAGCTCAGGTGTATGTGGCTGGTGCCTTAGCCCGTTGAGCCACAGGCGCCGAGCCTTCACTTTTATTTTAAGATCAATTCAGTCTCTTGATGAGGCTAGCTAGGGAGCTGACTCTGGTGAGGTAGAGTGAGAGAGCTGATTTTTAAGCCTGACGTTCTAAATGACCTCTGATGGGTTAAGGGCTACAGTGAGTGTCTCTGTGGCAACTTTCCAGCCCTGCTACACACCAGACGTGAAGCGTGCTGGGAAGTACAATTTACCAGAGTATTTTGCTGATGTCCAGGGCTGTCTTTGAATGACAAGAATCTGTCATTCTACGTAAGACTTTTGGCCTTTTCGAATCAGAAATGGACATATAGAATAATAATGCTGAAAGTGACTGTGGCTTTTTTTCTGGGAAAGAAAGCTAAGAAAGGGTTAGTGACTTACCCAAGGTCCCACAGTGAGCTAATGATGAAGCTGAAGAAGGGCCTCAAGGTCAGTCACTTGACTGTGAACCCATTTTGCAAAGCCCAGTGGCCCTTTGATTCTCTCTGGATAATTTGGGAACAGTCTTTGATTATAGAGGAAAGTGGAATGCCCTACTAATGGTGGATGGAATAAAAACATTTTGGACAGTCTAGCCATTGGGCAGAGGGTATTCTCACAGTGAACACAAACACCTGTACTCTTTCCAGAGTCCCCATTCCACCCTCTCCAGGAGTCAGCTTGCCTTATTTTAACTCTGCCCATCGACCACTGGAGACCCACATCACACCGACCTCCTTTCCAAGAGAACACCTGGGCTTGGCTTTCTCTGCAGCCGTGCTCCTTTGCTTATTCCCACAGGGGTCTAGGGCCCTGCCGACTGCTGCTTTAATCATTTGTTAATTTGCTTCAACATCTGGTCAAATTTTGGAAATAATCTCAACAGGAAGGTTTATGCTAACTTCTCTTGGATGTTGAGAGTTTCCACATGCCCTTCTCTGCCTCTGCCCTGCCCCCACCAACACTTACATACATCCTACTAGATCTCTAGACAGTCTGAGCTAATACAGAAAAGGCCAGTGAAGATAGCTTTGGCTCCTATTTCCCTTGGTTGTTCTTTAGGCTCCTTAAACTGGATGTGAGCCAAAGTAAACACACCTTTTTCTGCTGTAGACTCCTCCCTCTTTATGACATTCTGGATCCCACACACCACTGACTCTCGCGTTCTGGACCTCCTCTCCATTCCCACTGCCGCTGCCTCACTTCAGGCACTCCTCACTCCTCACTTAAGACTAATTCAGTTAGTATCTGATGGTTCTCCTGGATCCAGTCTCACCCCACTTCAATCCATTTCCCAGATAGTAGTCAAAGTGGTGCTTTGGAGACTTGTATCTGATCATATTACCTTGCTCAAAATTCCAGGGAACTCTCCAAAGCCTTCAGGCTCCAAACTCCAAACTCCCCATGACCATCAGCCTTTTATCCCTCCTATCTCATCTCCTACCACTTCAAACATTCATGCCCTGTATCCTGGACCTCCGGGACTAAATAGGCTGTTTGTGCTCTGTCTTCTCTTGTCTATGGACTTGACATGTAGTTCCCTCTTCACTGCTGTCTGGCTAATTCCAAACAAGGCTTGTTCTCCAAGCCTTGGTTCACTCAATAATGTCTCCAGGAAGCCTCCTCTGGCACATGGTTGGTGCTTAATAAATTTATGTTGAATAAATCAAAATGGTAGGAACATATTCTAGTAAATACATTTTTCCCTACAGAAACACAGTAATAATTGCAGAAGAATACAGGCTGGGGAATGGGACGTTTGACTGAAGATGATGTCAATATCGGCTTGAACGGAGGTGACCTGTTTCAGGTACCTTTGACAGAAGCATCTTTTTCAAAAGGGAAATAGAATCCTAAATAATAGTCTCCCCACGGAGGACTGTAATTTGGAACAATAATATTAGTGCCTGCCTTGGAACCATTGGGTTCCATTAAACCCATTTGATGGGTCATTGGAACCATCAAATCATAGTGGATCATGTTATTTGTCTTCATCGATTTTACTAGCAACTACCTCATCAAACTTTCATTAGGGCTAACTTAAGGTGACCACTAGGAACTTGGAGGATCCACATGACCTCTAAATAGAGGCTGTTTCATCTAATTGGAGCAATGATGGAGTAGGGGGACAGACACTTGTCTCATATGGTAAGGATATATATTTAGAGTCTATGTCCCTAAGAAGAAAATCTGGAAATATTTTTCTAAATATCACTGGCAAAACAAAACTCAATTTCCGGGAAGAAAGAGACACTTTTCATGCCCCCTTGGGAGCTGATGCAGGAGCTGTCTGTGCAACTGTTATGTTGAAAACTGTGATGATCTACGGAGATTTCAAATGGTGACAATAGATATCTCAACAAGACTAGTTTTTTGAACTGAGCAGCATCAGAAATAGGCTTCACCCTACCCAGGTAAAGAACTGAACAACAGAATCCTCATCTGGAAGGCACTGCTTTGGTTGTTGGTGAGAACAGTTTCACACCAAAGGAGCTTCCTCCACAGAGACAGAGAGGCAGCCATTCATCTGACAAAACTCTCTGTCTGTCCTTTGCCTTGGGAACAATGCTGGACATTGTTGGTCACAGAGATAGGGGTTCTCTGCTCATTCTTCCCCTCCAGGAGCCATACTGCTCTCTGGCAGAAGGCTCCATCACCAACACTTCCGTGCACCATCACCCACTCCTTATAAACAATTTCACTTGAGAATTAAGCTTTAGGAAGGAAGAAAAGAGTTGCTGACTACTTAGTAATCAGCTACTTAGTAATCTAGCATGATCATTCCAGATGACCCACTTGGAGGGAGTTCCTTGTCTAGATTACCATTCCCAGCTATCTTATTAGGGAGTATACACTCTGAAGGTTTAGAGATCAGCCTTAGGGAAGCATATTCCCCAAGTAAGACTTCATCACCCGGCAGGGCTATTTAGAAGGCAGGATTCTCAGCAGTGATACCAAAACCTTCCTGGCAGCCATGGTTTTATGCTGTGATGTCACCATGGGGATGGAGGTGGTCTTTGTTTTCTGAATTACTAAGGTGGATGCGGATTTAACTGAGCTGTCATATTGACAGCACCACAGGAGCAGAGTGCTGATGTAAGAGCAGAGGCTTTAAGAGTAAGCAATGAACCAGAAGTCCAAGACAATCTGTCTTACGATGTCCAGAAAAGATTGATCTCATTCCAAAGACCAATATCAAATATAGGCTAACTCCCACCAAATGGGTTTGGATGGAGCCTGCCTTCCTGTGTTTAAGTGACAACACTATTTTAAGAATCTTGATAAATAAAGGGAGCGAAGAGATGGAACAAAAGAGTAGCACCCAAGGGCATAAGGCATTTCTGCCACCTAGACTGTGCCTGAGAGTTTACTGTGTTATCAACTCAGGGCCTTTCAAAGCAAGTTTGCCCACTAACACCTGAAGCAGTGCATTAAAGCAGCACTAGACAAAAGCTCTATTTCTTATCCCTCCTCAGGCTTCCTGAACTCAGACAACCAGTGTGGAATTTTTTAATAACAAAAGGAATTCCAAATACCATGCTGTGGCTAGCATAACTCTGCTTGTTCCTTGTATGGCTTAATCAAATGTTTAAAGATACTTCGGATGGGTGATTCTTCCCAGGCTGGTGGGAAGTTCCTTGACCTTCAAATAAAGAGGTAAAGGACTTGTGAAATGTGAGACTTCATAGTACTACTACCTGCCTGTGGGCCCAGAGTAGAAGCATAAGGTGTTACATTTAAAATCTCTTTTCAAATATGATAAATAACTCCATGATAAGTTTAACTACGATCGCTGGGATCTCTTCTATACATTTATTGTCTTTGAAAATAACAACTTATTTTGGAGACTGGAAGATACACAAATGAAACGCTCTAATCTATTACTTAACTACAGATTCCACCTGCTTTGCAACAAAATGAGCTGTTACTCTCAGCAGACCCTTGAACCCCATGCAATGGATGTAAACATATGACCACAGGCAGTTCCTCATATCCAGCCCCACTGTCTTCTCTCTCTCCTATTTGGCCTTTGTTGATCCCTGGTTACATGGTGACAGCATGAGGGTTGTGACTTACATCTTAGGAATGCCTGGGTCCATACAGCAGTCCTTTCAAAGTGACAGAATAAGACCTTTCTCTGTCTTCCTCCATAGGAATTCTCTGGGCCCTAGTATTCTTATCTTAGAAATGAGCCAGGAAGGTTAAATGAGCAGTTCTTAATTTTTTTTTTCCACCTCAACATATCTGAGAGATATGTGACTCTCCCATTAGTAAGAGTGGGAATGATTTTTAAACTGGGGGGGAGGAATGTAAAAAGAAATTATCAAAATCTTTTGGATTAGAGGGGCAGGAGGATTTTCTCAAGTTACATAGGTGTGACTTCCAACCTACATGATTTCTATTATTCCTTCTAAATACGGAACTGTGACTCTCTCTATACTCATCCCCAAATTTTCCCTCCATTTATTCCCAGGTTGGGGCCACATCTCTTTCAAGATTTTATCAGTACAGTGATAATTTTTACTAACATACTGGTGGTCTCACAGGCTAATCACAGAATGTGGGTTTATATAGACTCTTTTGGTTGCTAAATTTCAGCAATAATAAACAGTTACACTTTGAGAAATATTTATTAAAGACTTTATATATTATGAAATGCTTCTTTCTTTCTTTCTTTCTTTCTTTTTTTGAGACAGTCTCACATTGTCACCCATGGTAGAGTACCTTGGTGTCATAGCTCACAGTAACCTCAAACTCCTGGGCTCAAACAATTTTCTTGTCTCAGCCTCCCAAGTAGCTGGGACTGCAGGCCCAGCCACAATGCCTGGCTATTTTTAGAGACACAGTCTTGCTCATGCTCAGGCTGGTCTTGAACGTCTGAGCTCAGGCAATCCACCCACCTCAGCCTCCCAGAGTGCTGGGATTACAGGCATGAGCCACTGTGCCCGGCCTCAAATAATTCACTTGCAAGAATAAGCCCCACAAACGACCTTTATGTTACTTACCTGACTATTGGTTTATTGCTTAAGTTTACATGATTTAAATGGAGATTTTAAAAGTTGAAGGGCTCAATTTTGCAAATATTGTGTATGTATTGATGAAAAGCAGACATCGCAGGCAGATTTTTAAAAATGAAATTTACATACTTTGTTACTTGTGTGACATCCTATAAGTGATAGTTTGCAAGGCTCTGGTAACTTGCTCTTCAAGAACAAATACTGGGTGCAAGAATAGAGGACTCTCTGTATTCTCCCAACCTGGACTTTCCTACCCGATCCTCAAAAATACAGGACCCCTCATTTCTTTTCAAATCACACTAGGGGACTGTCTTTTCTCTTGGTTCTTTACAAAAATACCTGCGGAAAAAAAAAAAAAGAAAGAAAAATACAAGAACTACTGTGAGAACATTCAGTGGCAAGGGAGGAAAGTGGGGGGGGGGGGTTTGGAACGCATCTAAAGACAACATTGAGGTGATCCTAGAATCCTATCCCCTGTAGGGGTGGGTGGGTGCCAAGTTCTGTATTTCTCCTAAATGATCCCAGCAGCTGTAGCATGTTATATGTGGCAACTCTTCTAGGATCTCAAAGGGTTTCAAAGTCATGCTGGCAGCTGCCTCCTGTCGCCCCGCTCTGTAATGATTGAACCTCTTGTTCCTTTTATAGAGTTGTTCTCTCCTAATAAAACACTAAATGCTGGTCTGAGCAACTGTTCCAGGATCACTAGAAGCAATCGTCCCTCCGTCTTCCTCCTTACCATGCGTGCCTTGTACTTTCTATCACAATGGACCCCTGTGTAAACTGCTCTGTCACCGACTCCCAGCAGCAGAGGCATGCACACAGTCTTGAAAGTGTGCGCACACAGACATCGTACAGGTACCACCAACCCCATTTCAACCGAACCTGAACTCCACATCTATTTCCAGCTATTTTAAAAGCTGCTGCTTTAAAACTGGGCAACCATCCTAAGCACATGAAAGCATACACGGAGCACAGACTGTCACAGTGAAGAACCGCAATTCATTGTGTCAGGAGTCTGCAGAGGTGATGCCTTCAAGCTGTGTGTCAGAATAAAAGCCGGGACTTGTCAGCTTTTGGATGGGAGGCACGGCAAGACAAGGCCATTTTTTTTCCCCTGGCAAATATGAACCACATTTTAAAGGTGTGAACCCTTTCCAAACTTCAAAATGCAAATGGAAACAACACCGTACCAACCTCGGTTCTGAGCTCATCTCAAATCTCACAATCCTTCCCCAAGTCATACTCTGAGAGCTACAGAAAGCAAGCTCGATTCCCTTCCCCACATCAAGTACAGTAACATTTAAAAGTGGCCTTTATTTTAAGGCTTCATGCCTACTTTATATGCAATCTTTTTTAAAATATTTCTATTTAAGATCGTAAGCTTCTTAAGAGGGGGAGCCTGGGCTACTCAACAATTGTTCATTTTGTTTTCTTTTTGCTTTTTTGTTTTTAATAGTACTTCATAAGTTATAGCTGTTCATATAATGTTCACGGAATAAAAGAAATGAAACCCTAAACACGAAATGGTCTTGGCTTTGTGGGTGATTCAGGCTGCAAAAGGCAAACTGAAAAAGTCCCTTGACCACACTTGTTCCCAAGATTTTGAAGGCTTTCAGCTGGGCTTTTAATTAGGGATTCCTACCTTCCTGAAATAATTCTGTTTAAATAGTGGCCATTTGACTATAAAGGAAAAAACAGAAAGAAGCTTTAGGCTCTAAAGGGCGGTAAACACATTAGAGGTACCAAAAATCTCCGGAAATCTCCGGGCAGCTTTTCTTTATCTTAAGATCTCTCCGAAAGTATACATTAAAATGCTATAATTGGTGATTTAGTATTTTGGCTCACATTAGTTTTTTTTTTTGTTCACCAAGTGCTAAGCACTTTATTCAAACTGATTTATTTTTCTATTATGAACATTTAAAAATATATATATAAGCAGAGGGGATGTGATAACGAGCCCTATAGACCCACCACGAACTTTAGTAATTATCAATTAATTCATGGCCACTCTTATTATATCTATCTAAATTTGTTTTTAACTTATGTTTTGTGACTGTCAGACTTTTGCATAGTGCTCCCCAATTAGTTTATAATTACTATCAACTTCTTAGTTTTGAGAAACCTCCCACCCTGAAGGTGGAAGTTTTGAGCCAAAATATGACATCTGACGTTGTGTGCAGCTGCTTAAAATATGTCTTCATTAAAGTCAGATGAAGGAGATAAGCTCAGTCTCAGCCGCGCAAGGAACACAGGCAAAGTTTGCATTTTTTCTTTCCACTACCACACTCCCTCCCGTGCTCCCTTCACTAACCTGAGTAAACACCCCAGTTTCTAAAAAAAGTTAAGAATGTGTTTCCCAGAACATTTTGGTCATTAGGGCTCAGTTTTCCAGTTTCTTTGCTCACCCTTTGAAAGAACCTGAAGGTAAGGACACAGGGCAAAATAAACACTCAAACAAATTGATTCTGAAGAACAGACTTTTATACCTCTTTTCCTTCTTATGGCTTACGATGGTGCAAAAATGTTACTTACTCCCTAAACAGTTATTAGTCTCTGTAATGTAACATAGCAGATACCTTCTAAATCCTTTTAGCCTTCTCCCCCTTACTGGAAAGATCATCATTTTTTTTTTTTATTTCAAAGTGGATTTAATAAAGAAAAGGAGTGCTGTTAAAGCAATACGTGAGGCTTTGACATTAAGCAGTGCAACCCTGCGGAGTCGGCAAGAACAGGGTCTCTAATCTCCAGTGATTTATAGAGGCTCTTCCTTCATCTCTGTACTTGGGGAGGGCCAAAAAGTTTAGAGACAGCCTGGCGTCCCTCTTACTCCACACCACTAACTCCTGCTGGCCAGTCTGTCGGCTGAAACGTTTAACCCTTTCACTGCAACTTGACAGCACAACCATTAAAGCCCGGTTATTTGCTTTCAGACGAAAGAGTGGTTTCATATTGCAGTAATGTACATGGAGGTAAACATCGATGTCTGATGTTGAGAAATTATAAGCAAAGGGCAAAAAGGAAACTAAAAATCAAATTAGGGTTATTGGGAGATGTTTGGGAATGGCCAGAAATCCCCTTCCATGAGGGAGTGAGAGCCTACTGGGTTAGCACCCTGACCCCCCCACCACTCGGAGTGAGCCGGCTGAGTCATGGCACATTCTCTCCCAAGTAATGCTTAGTACTTGGAGAATAACTCAAGGTCAAAATCAAAGTTCCGGAATATGATTAGAAGGATCAGACAACATTAAAGAGTCTGAAACAAGTTGTTCTAATAAGTGAACTGAGGGGTGGGAAGGAAGGTGCCCTTGTACTGAGCTCTGCTGAAAAGAAAATGTGCATAGGCAGGGCCACTGGGCTTGTGTGGTCCTTCCAGAATGGGACTGGCAATTTTAAACATTTTGTTAGTTGACAAATAAATATTGTGAGCATGCTTCTCATCCTACACCACTGTCCCCCACCCCCAACCCAAATCCATTTAATACCAAGGTGCACACAAAACACTAGCCCCCAGCTTGGCCTGACCATGATTTGGTAGTTCTCAGTACAGAACTTTCCCCCAGGATGGGTACAGCACCTGTTGAGAGGATTGGCAGTGGGTGGTAGCTCCTTTCTGTATTTTAAAACAGTCAGGTAAACTTCTTGGTTCTCTGGTTGCTACAAATTTGCCTCCAGCCTCTATCAGTCAGACAAGAAAGCACTCCTCCTAAGCCATTGAGAATGAAGGAGAACTTAACCTTAGTCAAGGTCTTGGGCTGAACTTCACCTTTTAAAAGATCAGAGTGGCGTGTATGCCAATGAGGACTGACGGAGATCTAAGCAGAAAGTGCGTACTGATCTAAAGCTGGGCAATCTGCAGCAGAGATGGCCCCAGAACAAAGCCCTTGTACTTGATAACCTTGGGCCCTTGCTGTCTGGTCCACTCCTGACAGAGAAAGATACAGACGCCTACTTTAAGAGGCCTTCTGGAATCAAGTACACAGGTCAAGACGTAAGACTGACAAAGATCGATACTGCATATTTTAGGACTGGCAGATGGCAAATCAAGGTCGCAAAATTCACAACTGATAATAGCAACAACACACACTGCAAGATGTTATACTTTCCCTACCCACAGAGCATGTAATTTCTTTGATTCAGAAGCTGGTTAAGAGCCTCATTCGATGGAGGGGCTAGTGAAGGCCAGGATGGGACCTGTCCAAGAGCACACAGCCAGCGAGTGAAAAAGTCAGCGGCAGAGCCCAGAGCTTCTGACTCATAGTCCATTATACCTTGATGAAGAGTCACAGTGGATTCAAGGTAGAGTGGTAGAGATAACAGACCCAAGTTCAAGTCCTGGTTCTTCCATATCTGTGGGCTAGTTGGCAAGTTACTTGATCTCTCCAAGCTTCAGCTTACTCTCCTTAATATGGTATTAATAACTGTACCTAGCTAATGCTATGAAGCTTCCATGAGAGAATGAACAAAAAAGCCCTTAGAACAGTACTTACCATGTAGTGTGCATGAACAAATGTTCACATTCTATTGCTGTTACTTCTATTCTTTCTTCAGAAAATCATGTGCTGCTCCCACTCAAGTGAAAGGAATAACAAGTGCACTTTCTGGGAACAGGTTGTGGCCGTCAAGCTGACTTAAAGCTGCTCTGAACCAGTGCAGGATGAGACAGTATCCCCACCACAGCCCACACCACGTTGGGTTGGAACGTCTCCACACAGAGATCTGTTCACCAGCTAGACAGAGCCCTTCAGGAGTAAAGGGCATCGCATTTTCCTAGTGGCCCACAGACATTTACTGAACGAGGAAGTGAATGAACGTAGAAAGCATTCTTTCTTCACCTTGGCCAGGATTTCTGCTGTTAGCATCATTTGTCTAAATATACTGCCTTCTCACTCTGGTAAGCCCAGGGCAGAGTTTAGAGGCCAAACATATTTACAGTACAACCCTTCTCTGAAGGTGACACCCTCCAGGAGTCCCTGGGCTGCCCAGGGAGATGCCTTCATGAGGTGTGAAGTGAGTATTTAACTCAGCCCCTCCTAACAGCATTCCCACAGACCCGGCTCACTGTTAGCACTCTCCATTCGTGTGAAAATCCCTTTCTGTCATGTTATTTTTTGGTCCTCCCACAAGCAGCAGCATGCTAATGTGAGAAAATATGGAGAAACCCCGTCTAGGTCCAACTGCCGTGGCCTCCAGGGTCATAAACACCATGTCACATTCCTATCCTGCTGCCTGTTCACCAGGATCCCGCTAACCGGAGGCCCTTCCACGTGCCAGTCTTTACCAGCACATGAGTAAGAGCTGAAATCAGTACAACCCTGGGACTGTGTGATCTGGTCATGATGACTTTCACATAAATGCAGGTTCAGAGAACTTAGAAGCAAGAGGAAATGTGTCACACTCCCCCAGTCACAAAGACCTACCGTGGTGAACGCTGCAAAGCAATCCCGCAGGAGGATGTGTGTAGTTGGTACTTGTAGCAGGCTGTTGCCTCACACCCACACTCTGGGAACTCTGTGAAGAAAACTTCCTACTAGTTGTTTCCTTTATGAACTGTTTCTAGTCAATGAGTTAAAAAGGTGTCAGGATATCTTGCACTGGTCATAGGCCTGAGGTTTCACCAGGAAAACACCAATATCCGCTTAACTATTTTTTTTTTTTTTTATAGACAAGCTTCCCAAGTCTTGAAAATCAAAAAGCAATTGGTAGAGCTCTAAAGCTGATTCACTCCAAGTGAGAACCGGAAACGGGAAAGAAGGCATAAGAAACGGAGTTTCAGCTGTGGGCTCTTTACCTTGGGAAACTACAGATCCCCAGCTTCTGGTCTCTTGTCTCCTGGATAAACACAGCCTTATCGGCCACCCACAGTTCTTCAGTTAGTAAAAGGGCTTAGGAATGTAAATCACACTGGAGTGAAGTGTGATCCTAATTTGCACTTAATCAAAGCCAATTAGAGGTACATTATTTACACAAAGCCCATGCATCTCAATTATGCCCAGTACAGCCCAAGACAGTTTTGAGCCCAGACCTTAATTCTGCTTAATTAGATTAGTAAACATTTTCACTGAGTCAATCCTCTAGTCTAGTCTAGAGCCAGTGGGTAAACCAAACCACGCATGCAGAGCTTTTCACTTTAGGACCAAGAAAGTGTAACTGACACCTGTTGAAAATCTGCAAAAAACACAAGTATTCGGACCTGGGGCCCACACGAGGTAGGAGAAGCAGCGCTCTGCTCTCTCTCTCCCACACTAGCACCTATTCTGACCTGCACGAGATACTGAATTAGTTTCCTCCTCCTTTTCTGCGTTTTAACAAGAGAGAAAACACAACCTGGGAGGATGGGCAAAGCTCTAAAGTGAGACTTTTCATTTCTCTGGTTCCTGTCTCGGATCTGCCAAGGTGGAGGCAGTTTCAAGGTAGCTGATTTGAATCACTGGAGGTAGTGGCGGAGAGGGCAGGGAAGGCCCCGCCCCAAGGTCAGCAGCAGTCAGTAGGCCAAGAGACTGCAGTAGAGTCCAAAAAGAGACTGAGGACAGAAATGGAGGGGAACAAAGCTTTCAGAAGCCTACAGACCAGATAGGCAGGAGAGGGTCTTGATTGAGAACTGCCTGAGAACTTCAATTCCCCATCCGTTCAGCAAATAGGTGATAGGTAGTGGGGAAGCTTCTGCGGTTCTTTTGGAGGTGGTTTCGGGTGACTGGGCTACGCACTGCCATGCCCGGGCAATCTCCACACTTACTATTGAGTGGGGACTCTCCCAGTAGACATGGACAGCTCTTCCGAGGATTCTTTCTCTTTACTTTTGCAACAATCAGATGGCTTTAGGGCACTGGTTCTCAACCTTCCTAATGCCACCGATGTATTTTAAGTGTTAAAAAGGGGTCAAGACCCCCAGGTTGAGAATTGCTGCTTTAGGGGAACCAATGAAGCTCACATAGGTTGAAAAGCCAGTTAAAGTAAAGCCCGATCAGCAGGAGAAAGAGGTGGATAAAAGCAGAGAAAGTAATGCAGCCATGGACTGCACTGCTAATTGCAAGGAGCCCAGAAGCAGCAGCATCAACAAGAGGTCAACAAGCCATCAGGTCATGATACCAAACATAGAGTTAAAGCTGCCCACGTGGGTTCATTCAAGTTCTAACTGCTTAAAAATCAATTTACATTTAAACCTCATTTTGCTACAAATCTCCTCTAAATTCACTTGGCCATCACTTCCTCACATCTACCTCCTCCCAAGCAGAGCCGAGGAGAGTGAAACAAATATAATATAAAATGCCTGGCACAGAGTAGGTGCTTAGTAAACGTCTGGTGGCTCAGTTGTAGGAAAGCAAGACTAACTGAATTCATTGGTACTTTCCCACCACAAATGGACACATTTGTATTAAAACATAAATAAAACAGTAACATCTCTGGAGGAATTAGGCAACACCACTAAATGTCCTGGCTGAAAAACTGTTTCCACCACATAAAGGAGGGATGTGGAACAAAATAGCCATCATAACTTCAAGTATTATATTACAATGTCATGGTATCATTTATATACCATGCCACGGGTTGCTTTATTTTTAATTTTAAAAAGGGAGAATCACAGTAAAAATATATGTATGTATTTCCAGTTGTTAAAACTCATTTAATTAGCTGGGTGCAGTGGCTCATTTTAGTGCATTTAGTAATCCTAGCACTCTGGAAGGCCAAGGAGGGTGGATTGTTTGAGCTCATGGGTTCGAGACCAGCCTGAGCCAGAGCGAGACCTCCTTTCTAAAAAAAAAAAAAAAAAAAAAAATACGTGGGGCTGGCCAACCATAATCAGTAGTTAGGGCACTGGCCACATGCACCAGGGCTGGTGGGTTTGATTCTGGCCTGGGCCTGCTAAAAAAATAAACAACAACAACAAAAAAAACCAGGTCTTGTGGCAGGCACCTGTAATCTCAGCTACTTTGGAGACTGAGGCAAGAAGATCATTTGAACCCAGAGTCTGAGGTTGCTGTAAGCTATGATACCACGGTACTCTACTGATGGCAACAAAGTGAGACTCTGTCTCAAAAAGAAAAAAAAAAACTCATTTAATTACATATTTCAGATCTGTGCATTTCACTGTATGAAAAAATTACCTCAATAAAAACATTTTTTATGGCTTGGCGCCTGTGGCTCAAGCGGCTAAGGAGCCAGACACATACACCTGAGCTGGCGGGTTTGAATCCAGCCCGGTCCCATCAAACAACAATGACGGCTGCAACCAAAAAATAGCTGGGCATTGTGGCAGCAGCCTGTAGTCCCAGTCACTTGGGAGGCGGAGGCAGAAGAATTGCTTAAGCCCAGGAGTTTGAGGTTGCTGTGAGCTGTGATGCCATAGCACCCTACCCAGGGCAACAGCTTGAGGCTCTGTCTCAAAAAAAAAAAAAAAAAAAAAAAAATTTAAATGCTCATTTTAGGAAAAGGGTTGACATAATTTAACCAACTTCTTAAATTAGGGTGGAAATGAAAATAGTGCCCAGGTCTGCCAAAGTGAGGTATAGAGGCTTCTGGAAGGTTGGTCCACAATATTCTGTGTGGATGGGCTTTTTTCGTCATCATCCAACCCAGCTCCTCTATTTTATTAATAAGACCAATCCAAACATAACTTTCTAGAAAGGGCATGGTAGAAAGGGCATTCAACATGTCCTTGGCGCCTCCCTCGCTGAAAGAGGAAGTCACATATGTCTAAGAGTAAACCAACTAAAAAAAGCCATCCAACTCTTAAAAGCTACTTACTTGAAGAGAACCTCTCACCAAAGGTCCAATTCTCCTCTCCTCATTCAGCTCCCAACCAAGGCTCAGGAAAGCCTTCTCATTGGTAAGCTATTCCCAAAGAAGCAATAAAGGAAATTTCACATTTAAGAGGCTTGCTTTTGCCTAGAGACAAATTTTATTTCAAACCTGAGACCAATTAGGGAGAAAAATAACAAATGCATGTATGAATGTATTCACTGGAAAACTGTCCCAAATAATTGTCTTTACACTTTAAAAAGAATTTTTTCACATCTTAATTCACTTGATCTTATTAGATATTCACAAAAATTCAAGAGGCAGATACAGAGTAGCTAATTGGTTTGAATATGTTATAGTTGTCAATGAGGTCTTCTGAATCCAGATTCAATGTTCCTTTCATTACATGGAACAGCCTAAATTGAAATAGCTGTTTAGGAAAAAAGTTATTGAACATCTATTTTGTGTGCAACATTCTTATAAAAAATTAAGTGACAGAGAAGAAAGTGAAGATTTGTTATGAAAACAAAGAATTTTTTAAAGAAAGAAATGGAGTAAGCTCGTCTAAGTACGATGCAAACTCCAGAAACCATTAATATTACTGATAAATTTCAATGCAACATTTTAAAATTTGTATGGCAAAAATTATTACAAAATGGTAAAAGATACTGACAAGCTTGGAAAAGTATTTATGATATAAATGACAGATAGAAAGCTAATTTCTAACATGTAGAAAGCTCCTCCAAATCAATAATAAGAAAAAAATAAGCAAAGAACATGAAATAAATATAGTACTTAAATATATGAAAAGATGCTCAATGCTAGTCCAAGAAATGCAGATCAAAACTACAATGAAAAAACACATTGAATCATCTACCTGATTGGCAAACACCAAAGAATCTGATACACTGTATTGGGAACGTGGTGCTAAAGAAGTGTTATCAGATATTGCTGGTGGGAGTATAAGGTAGCATAGCAACTATGATGAAAAAATTGACATTAAATATAAAAATAACAAAAATTTCTCAGGTAACATATCCTTTGACCTGGGAATTCTACTGCTAGGAATTAATTATAAAGTTACACAAATGCTCAAAAGATGTAAGATGTTTACTTTAGCTCTGTTTCCAGGGACACAGTTTATGACGCACAGTTTACAATGACAAAGGACTGAAAACCATCCATATGTGCAACAATAGGGGTTTCGGAGTAAATCATGGAAAACTAAAATAATAGGGCAATTTTAGAAATACTAAAAAAGGAAAATTCTCCAAGATATATTGACATATGAAAGGAATGTTCATAGTAAGGCACCCACCACCCTCAGTATATGGGGCTGGCACCCTACTCTTTGAGCCACAGGCGCCGCCCTCCTAAGTCTAAGATCTTCAGTATCTACAACAAAGTGAATAACAAGTGACTGAAACATTTTCAGAATCTTTTTGCAATGTGTAACTTTCTTCAAGAATGGAAAGAGCACTGAACCAGCAGTAGGGAGATGAGGTCACCAATCCCAGCCCTACCCTAACTTGCTGGGTACCTTTGGCATAATACTTTCCCTCTCTGGGAATCAAGGTCCTCAAGTGTAAAGCAGGGCTTGGACTACACTGGAAGATTTCTTGAGTTGTGCTGACAATACAGATAGAATTACTTAAGAGACAAACATTTAAGTAAAGGGAAGCACTCCCCACTCTGAAGCCAAGCTAAACAAAGAGTTAATGTAGAGGGGGTCTTGGAGAGGGAGAAAGTGTGAGCTGAAGGAGGCTTAGCACGATTTGAACCGCCAGAGTCATTTAGTTGGCGTGGACCAGCCAAGCCCAACTTGGCTTGTGGTTATCTGCCTGGCTTTTTTCTCTCTTTCTTAACTCAAGCAGAGGGACCAGTGCTACCTCACCATGGAGGCCCAATGGCTTGGATCACTATTTTTTACACCAGGACAGACTGAACAACTCCATGTCCTCTGAGCGATTAAGACTCAGTATAACATATGCTTATCCTAATGGCAGTGATGGGGACTAATGAACAGACACTGGGCCACATCAAAATTAGACCCATAATTTTTCTAAAAATAACTTCTACTTAGGCCCCAGGGGTAAGTTTGCAAAATACAAACAGTGGCTTGTGAATCCCCTAGCCACCACAGGCTAGGCAGAAGCTGCCATTCAAGAAGAACCCAAATAATAAGGAATGGAATGGAACTCCCTATCTACTCACACACCTGCCTAAAAAGGGGATCAGTGAGGAAAAGAAAATAAATAAGACAAAATAAGCAAGAGCTTCTGTTAGATGTGCCATCCCAGGCTGCCTTAAAAAATAACAGATTTACAGAGATATAATTCATCTATCATACAATTCATCCGTTTAAAGGGTACAATTCAATGACTTTTAGCTTATTCACAGCATTGTGTGTATGTATACACAATCTATTTTAGTAAGATTTTGATTACCCTGAAAAGAAACCTTGTACCCTTTTGCCATCATCTCCCAAATTCACCACACCCAACCACTAATCTACTTCTTGTCTCCACAGATTTGCCTATTCTTCCATCTGAAAAGGAACCCTGCCGACTGGGTCTTCCTGTCACACATGTTTATCAAGGTTCCTCTACGTTGTAGTATGTATAAGAACTTCAATCTTATTCATGAAAAAATATTTCATAGTATGGACATATCACATTTTGCTTATCCATTAATCCATTGACAAACACTTGGTTGTTTCCGTCTTTTGGCTAGTGTGACTCTACTACCATGATCATGGAATATGAGCATCTGTTCTTATTCCTGTTTTCAATTCCTTTGTGGATATCCATTGATCAGTTGATAGACATTCATTTGCACTTTTTGTCAGTTGATAGACATTTGTTTGTACTTTTTGACTGTTATGAGTAATGCTGCTATGAAAATTCATGTACAATTTTTTGTGTGGACATGTTTTAATTGCTTTTGGATATATACTTAGGTGTAGATTTGCTGGATAACAGGGTAATTCTGTTTTACCATTTAAGAAATTGCCAGATAGTTTGCCACCATTTTATAGCCCTGTCAGCAGTATATGAGGGTTACAACTTCTCCACATCATTATCAACACTTGTTATTATCTATCTTTTTGATTATAGCCATCCTAGTAGGTGCCATGTTACAGTTTTAAGTTGGATATCCCTAATTATTAATGATGCTGAGAATCTTCTCATGTCATTAATGACCTTCGTGTATCTTCTTTGGAGAAATGTCTATTCAGATCCTTTGACCATTTTTTAATTGGGTTATTTGTAGTCATATTTTGAATTGTAGTGGTTCTTTATATATTTTAGATACAAGTCCCTTTCAGATATACGATTTGCAAATTTTTCTCCCAACCTGTGGGTTGTCTTTACTTTCCTGATGTCATCCTTAGAAGCCCAAAAGTTTTTAATTTTGATGATGTACAGTTTGTCTGTTTTTCCTTTTGTTGTCTGTGCTTTTGGTGTCACACCTAAGAAATCGTTGACTAATCCATGGTAACAAAGATGTACACCTATATTTTCCTCTACGAGTTATATAAATTTACCTTTTACATTTAGGTCTTTGATTCATTTTGAGTTAATTTTTGTGTACTGGTGTAAGGTAGGATTGAACATCATTCTTTTGCATATGGACATTCAGTTGCCCCATCACCAGTTGTTGAAAAGACTATGCTCTCCCCGAGAACTGTCTTAGCATTCATGTTGAAAAATCAGTTGACTCTCAGGCTTTATTTTTGGACTCTGAATTCTACTTCATTGTCTTGCATGTTTATCCTTAGGCCAGTGCTACAGTATCTTGATTATTATAGCTTGGCAGTAAATTTTGTTTTTTGTTTTTCTTTTTTTAAGACAGAGTCTCACTCTATTACCCTGGGTAGAGTGCCATGGTGTTATAGCTCACAGCAACATCAAACTCTTGGGCTTAAGCAATCCTCTTACTTCAGCCTCCCAAGTAACTGGGACTATAGGCATGCACCACTACGCCTGGCTAGTTTTTCTGTTTTTAGTACATATGGGGTCTTGTTCTTATTTAGACTTGTCTCAAACTCCTGAGTTCAAGCAGTCCACCTGCCTCGGCCTCCCAGAGTACAGGATTATAGGCATGAGCCACCAGCTGCTTAGCAGGAAGTTTTGAAATTGAGAAGTGGAGACCTCTAACGTTTTATTTTTCAAGATTGTTTTGGCTTTTCTGTATCACTTGAATTTATATATACTATAAACATTAGGATCAATGTGTCAATTACTGTAAAGAACTCAGCTGGGATTTTGATAGGAATTGTGTTCAATCCATAGATCAACTTTGAGAGCATTATTATCTTAACAATATTGTCTTCTATGGACATGGTATTCCTTTCCATTTATTTAGGTCTTCTGTAATTTCTCCATACATTTTGTAGTTTTTAGATTATAAATTTTATACTGCTTTTGTTCCCCTTATTCCAAAGTATTTCTTTATGTTATTTTAAATAAAATTATTTTCTAATTTCATTTTTTGTTTGCTCATTGCTACCGTATAGAAGTACAACTGATTTTTTTGTTTGTTTTGTTTTTGGCTGGGGCTGGGTTTGAACCTGCCACCTCCAGCATATGGGGCCAGCGCCCTCCTCCTTTGAGCCACAGGTGCCGCCGGACAACTGATTTTTGTATACTGATATAACGTTGTAGAATGGGTTTTCTTTTACAAGGTTTTGTGCCTAAAGCTATAAAAACAGTTAAGTATTACAATGGCTTTGTATTGTATCAACTTAACTAATCTGGAACTCTGATTCTAAGAATTCTCCTCCCTGTATAATTATATAGCCAGCTCCTTCTGCAGCTCAACCATTTTATCATGGCTAAAGACACTAAGAAACACATATGGGTGGCGGGTACCTGTAGTCCCAGCTACTTGGGAGGCTGAGGCAACAGAATCACTTAAGCCCAAGAGTATGAGGTTGCGGTGATCTGTGACGCCACAGCACTCTACCAAGGGCAACATAGTGAGACTATGTCTCAAACATAGTGAGAGTCTCAACATAGTGAGACTCTGTCTCAAAAAAACCCCAAACAAACACATATGGGCTCCAGGTTCTCCTTTGTCTCTGCTGCTTCGTATTGAGCTTTTTTTCCAACCTCAGCCCTGCTCTACCAAGAGAATAAAAGGCAAAAAGACTACTTCATCAGCTCCCACAAGCACATAAAGTCATGTATAGCACAATCCTTTATTCTTTTTTTTTGACTTATAATATTTTATTTTATTATTTTATTTCATAGTATTAAGGTGGTACAGATGTTTTTGGTTACCTAGATTGCTTTTGTAATGCTTGAGTCATGGCTATAAGCATGCTCATTATGCAAATAGTGTTCACTGTAACCATTCGGTAGATTTGTTTCCCTCCTCTCCCCTACAGATACAATCCTTTATTCTATACACTTCACTCAAAGCCTATACTATTTATGTTATTATAAATAGTACTGTTTTATAAATGTCAATTTTAGATTATCTGTTGCTAACATATAGACCTTTAATTAATTGCTTTTGTTTCTGTTTTGTTTTGGTTTTTTGACACAAGATCTCAATCTGTAGCCCAGGCTAGAGTGCAGTGGTGCAGTCATAACTCTCTGTAACTTCAAATTCCTGGGCTCAAGCAATCTTCTTGCCTCAGCTTCCTGAGTAGCTAGAACTACAGGCATGTACCACACCCAGCTAATTTTTTTTTTTTTTTTTGCAATTTTTGGCCAGGGCTCATTTGAACCTGCCACCTCCGGTATATTGGGTCAACGGTCTACTCCTTTGAGCCACAGGCACCACCTGTCACCCAGCTAATTTTTTTTTTTTTTTTAGAGACAGAGTGTCACTTTATCGCCCTTGGTAGAGTGCCGTGGCGTCACACAGCTCACGGCAACCTCCAACTCCTGAGCTTAGGCGATTCTCTTGTCTCAGCCTCCCGAGTAGCTGGGACTACAGGCGCCCGCCACAACGCCCAGCTATTTTTTTTTCTGTTTTGCAGTTCGGCCGAGGCTAGGTTTGAACCCGCCACCTTCAGTATATAGGGCCGGCGCCCTACTTGATGAGCCACAGGCGCCGCCCACCCAGCTAATTTTAAAAAAAAAATTTTTTTTGTAGTGATGAGGTCTCACTATGTTGCCCAGGCTGGTCTCAAATTCCTGGCCTCAAGTGATCCTCCTGGCTCAGCCTTCCAAAGTGCAGGGATTATGCATGGCCCTCAATTAATTTTTATATATTGATCTTATATTCCGACTCTTTCCTAAGTTCCTTATTAGTTCCAATAGCTTTTAAAAAAGAGATTCATAGGATTTTCTACATAGACAATCATGCCATCTGTGAATAAAAACAAGTTTAGAGGCTGGGCATGGTGGCTCACGCCTATAATTCTAGCACTCTGGGAGGCCAAGGTGGGTGGATCGCCTAAGCTCACGAGTTCGAGACCAACCTGAGCCAGAGCGAGACCTCATCCCTACAAATAGCCGGGCATTGTGGTGGGCACCTGTAGTCCCAGTTACTTGGGAGGCTTAGGCAAGAGAATCGCTTGAGCCCAGAAGTTTGAGGTTGTTGTGAGCTGTGACACCACAATACACTGAGGGTGACAACATGAGACACAGTCTCAAATAAATAAATAAAACCAATTTTACTTTCTTTATTTTCTCTTATTATACTAGCTAGAAATAATACGTGGTTGAACAGAAATGATGAGAGTGGACACCTTTGCTTTGTTCCTGAGCTTAGGGGAAAGTTTTTAATCTTTCTTCACTATTTTTGATGTTGGCTGTAGGTTTTTCAAAGAGTGGAACAAATAGCTATTTAAAATATATTCAAAGATTTGAAAGAAAATATGAACATAATGAAGACAGAAAATGTGAAATTAAAAAAAAGAACCAAATATAACTTCCAAAAATGAAAAATTCACTGGATGGACTTGACAAGAGGATAAACATTATAGAGATCCACAAAACTGAAGCTACAGCAATAGAAACTATCTAAGCTGAAGCACAAAGAGAAATGAAACTTAACAAGAAAATAAAAAAAAAAAAGAAAGAAAGAGCCATAGCAGAGCCTCAGTGACCTGTGGGACTCATTGGGGGTCTAATACATGAAACTGGAGTCTTAGAGGGAGAGTTAAGCATAAAAAATTTGGGGAAAAAAGGTAATGGTCAGAAAAATTTAAATTTGATGAAAGCGATAAACTCAAAGACCCAAGAAGCTTAACAAACTATAGAATATACATAAGTAAAACCAATTCAGAGCATGTCATCATCAAAATGTTAAAAGATAGGTAAGACAAACCCTAAAACAGACAAGGTTTTATGCCAGGTAAAATAGACATTATATATGGGGTAAAGAATAACTGCTAACTTCTTGTCAGAATCAATGCAGGAGGCCAGAATGACATTTTTAAATTGCTCGTAAAGACAAAATAACAACAGACTCCTCAGAAATTCAAAAAATACTTAATGAATATTACAAGAAACTTTATTCTCAGAAATACAAAAATCTGAAGGAAATTGACCAATACTTGGAAGCATACCACCTTCCAAGACTCAGCCAGAATCAAGTGGAAATGCTGAATAGGCCTATATCAAGTTCGGAAATAGCATCAACTATACAAAATCTCCCTAAAAAGAAAAGCCCAGGACCAGATGGCTTCACGTCAGAATTCTACCAAACCTTTAAAGAGGAACTAGTACCTATATTACTCAACCTTTTCCAAAATACAGAAAAAGGAGGAATACTACCCAAAACATTCTATGAAGCAAACATTACCTTGATCCCCAAACCAGGAAAAGACCCAACAAGAAAAGAAAATTATAGACCAATATCACTAATGAATATTGATGCAAAAATATTCAACAAGATATTAACAAACAGAATCCAGCAACACATCAAACAAATTATACACCATGACCCAGTGGGTTTTCTCCCGGGGTCTCAAGGCTGGTTCAATATACGTAAATCTATAAATATAATTTATCACATAAATAAATTAAAAAACAAAGACCATATGATTCTCTCAATTGATGTAGAAAAAGCTTTTGATAATATCCAGCATCCCTTCATGATCAGAACACTTAAGAAAACAGGTATACAAGAGACATTTCTTAAATTGATACAGGCCATCTACAGAAAACTCTTGAAGGAATCGGTCTGGGTGAATATTTTATGAGGAGGATCCCCTGGGCAATTGAAGCAGCATCAAAAATACACTACTGGGTTCTGTTCAAACTAAAAAGCTTCTGCATAGTCAAGAACACAGTTAGTAAAGCAAGCAGACAGCCCTCAGAATGGGAGAAAA
>CAUYRH010084640.1:0-15675 GCA_963574655.1 Perodicticus potto
GAACACGAGAAAATTTCACTCACAGGAGTAAAGGGGTTCAGGTCCTTGTTGAGAGCCTCTGTGCGTTCCATCACCAGAGTCACTGGTCCTGGCAACAAGTCTTTCAGGAGCTCCTCTGGTACTCTTACATGGCAGTACCTGTAGACGTCCGCCACGCGGCCCAGGCAAACCGCCAGCGGCTTGGCCTCGCGGCGGCCCTTGAGACGGTACACATTGCGCAGCGCCGCCGAGCAACTTGCCGAGCAGGCCAGGCCGTACAGCGTATCGGTGGGGACCGTCAGTACGGCGCCGGCGCGCAGCTCGGCCACGGCGGCCCGCAGCGCCTCCGTCCAGCCGGCGCGCTCGGAGCTTACGGCCTGCGCGGCCCCGGCCCCGCTCCTTGGGAGCCGCAACAGCCGGGCCCCTGGCATCGCTGGAGCCGGGCTTGGCGGGCGGAGGAGGCGGCCGCTCCGGGAGCCCACCGGCTCCTCGCTCAACCCCACGCTGGCAGCCACCGCGGCCCGCATCCCACCGCACCAACCGGCATGCTCTGTTTTAATCCTCATTTTACAGATAAAGAAAAAGAGTCTGAAAGAGATTACATGACTCATTTATAACTAACAAATAATAGAAACAGGCGAGGAAGGAAGAGGAAAATACCACTGCTTGTACATTTTACTCAGGCACAAAACCCATCATATTTCCTCTGTGCTCATTGGAAGTGTATTTTAGGGCCACCGCTAGCTGCAAAGACAACTAGAGAGGCAAGTGAGAAGCATTTTCACAATCTCAGCTGGGGGAATCCATTCGAGGCCCCAGCTACCTTAAAGATGTAGACGCAGAGCTAAGAGCTGATGAATAAGCAGAGTGAAACCTCCACCACCTCCCTGCTAATATCAGAGGATGGTTTTCAGCCCTTACTATGATGAACTTTTGTCCTATGTGACATCATTGCCTGGTTTCCTATTTCTTTCAACTCTTTCCTTCTAGGTCCCAGCTGTGTCTGCTCTGCCTCCTGCCTTTTAGCCACTTCTCTCAGTCTCTTCCCCCAGTGCCTAGTAGTCAACAAAGAAATGAGCGTCCCAGACTCATTCAGGGAGCACAAAGTCTAGAGCCTCCAAGACCCAGGCAAAACAAAATAAATACAAGTGCAAGTGGCCATGAGCGACAGGGAGCACTGGGGAGCGTGGTAAACTGGAGAATGCATGCCTATTTTAAAAACACTCAAATTCACATACTAAATACACTGAGCTAAGAAATATTCATCTTGTAGGCCAAGCATATCCTCTGGCTCTTCACTTTGCAACATCCAAATGATCTCCAGCTCTTTATCTCTAACAATTCTGCGTTAATTCCTCCGAGTAAGTGAAATGATATGTGTCAGTCATCGCACACAGAGCTGAAACTTTCCAAATAATATCAGCAGGGACCTTGGACAGAGGGCTGGGTCAGGGACACTCAGACTCATTTCAGAGCTGTAACTACACAGTCAGTCTGGTCAGAATGATGCTGACAAGGGCCCTGTGTGCTTACAGAACCAAAGGCTTCCTTCATCCAACACAGCTTTCAAAGCAAACAAAATAGATGTCACCCACAAGGTATGATTAGAAGGTCGCAGGATAAAGTCCCTACTGAAGAATGTCTTTTATAGTCCTATCTAAAATTTTGTAGTTAAAAAATTCATTTCTTTAGGTTGTTTTGATTGCGTGTTTTGAAGAGTCTTTTGCTATAATGCAAATACCTCTAGGCACACTTTTATATTTGTATCAGCTAATACCTTCCCATAGTTAAGGGGAATAAATGGGCAGAGGAGAAAAAAGGGGAAGAGACAGAAAGTATATAAAAACCCGCAATGCAGTGGTTCTGACCACACACACCCACTCACTCACAGGAGATTTTCATAAGCCACCTCCCTTGAGAATCACTTCATCAATTATAGCAAGCTAAAATGGGCAATTTTTACTTTATAATTCAGACTATAAGGAAAATGGAATATTTCACATCCATATCCACAAGTTTGTCTTCATTTTGAATAAACTGGAACATCTGAAAACACTGAGTCTGTATCTGCTCGTGGACATGGGGCTGAGAAGTGACTCCTCCTTTGGGAGGGAACACGTGTTCTATTGGTCACAGGCCTTGCCTTCACCCTTGGTGGTCTCTACCCTGGAAGCAATGGTAGTTGCCATTTGTCACTGTATTTTTCTAGAGCTTTCCTATAGTAAAGAAGTATTTCTGGTGTAATAATTATGCCTCTAAGACTAGGAAAATAAAATACTTATTAGGTAGAATGTTTCCAAAATATGGAGAAAAGCATATGGTGGATATTTTTGGTGTTCACAAATATCTGTGTTCTCCTCTTATTCCTGAGTCCAACATTTCTCAGCCCTTTTGTATCTAGACCAATGAAATGTGAGGAAGTGATATGATCACATAACTTGAAAAGGTTAAAAATGAATGTACATTTTTCATAGTTTTTCCTCTAGACAAATGCAAAAGATTCAGTGGAGGACTAATGGTGGTGGACCCATAAACTGGAAGGGAGCGTGAATGACAGCATGGAACAGAGACCTTAACCTATTCCATTCTGTAACAAGAGTGAGAAATATATTCTGTTATGCTGCTGAGATTTGAGAGTAATTGGTTACAGCAGTTGGCCTGCCTTCACTAAAATAGAACATACATTTTTCTGGAAGGGAAAAATATCCTACAAGTTCAATAAGGAACAAAGTCTATTCCCTACTGCTTCATTAATTTACATTATCTTTCAGGTCTCTGTAGGTATCTCAAACCTGGAAGAAGATAAAGATGAAGAACAATGGTTTATAACAATGGCAATTCACACAAAATTGGTTATGGGAGCCAAGGTTTGTGGAAGTGAGATGTATTAATAAAATGTGTGCCTGGAGAAGGTAGGGAGATAAATAGAGGGATTCTATTTCTCAATTCTCCTCAGTGCTGACCCTGGCTAATTCCCAGTATTCTCCTCCTGCACTCAGTTACCTCTTCCTCTCACAAACACACGCTCTCTCCCTCCGGTTCAATCTCTGCATATCAGTTTCACTTTCTATTTGTTGATCTTGAAACAGCCTGAGGAATTTTATAAATTCTCTGTTAACATGAAGTGATGAATTTAAGATTCATGGAATAGCCATTAAAGATGATAATGCCCCCTAGACGCCCTAAGTAAAGAGATCTTCACTTGGGGAGAGAATCACTCATGTCTAAAGTAGGAATTTTGGTTGATTTGAATTAAGGTTTTTGTTTTATTTTTTTTTTTTTTAATAAAAGAACACAGACTCACTCAGGCCAACTCAAGGTAAGGAGGAAAATAACAAAATGAAACAAAAACAGAGATTTCAGGAGAATCCAAGACTTAAAAAGAGCAAACTCCACAAAGACTGGAGTTGCAGAAGGAGAAGCTCCAGAGATGTCATTAGCAAAATCCACACATCATCTCTCCAGCCCCCAGCTCACTTGAGGAACCCAATTCCTCTCCACGGCTCTGTTTCTCTTGGTGGTACAGCTTCTTCATTCTCCTAAATCAGTAATTGGTTCCCTCAGCACCTACTCCCTAACTTTCTTCTACCTCTAGACTTCTGCTTACTTCTTGGTTCTTCTTTCTTTATAACTTCTATTTGCCAATGACCCCTCACAGCTGCTATTCTGCCCCATGACATTTACCTATGTGTGACATGTGTGATTTTAGCCTCCACTCAACGGCACCATTAGCTCCTACTTTTACTTGCCTGAGTCTCACCCAGTCAACTCAAGACAGGTGGAGGCAGAGATTTGTCATACTAAAATGGCTTCCTAGGGCCCACCAGCTGTGACCCTAACTAGCCAGTATAACATTTACCAACCTGTTAAGTCCCACTGGATAAGCTTCACAGATCTGTGTCACATTGTTTTATCAAAGTTTAACTCAAAGTTTACACGAGTAAGCAAGGCAGCCTATATACATCCTTTGGCAAATATCCATAAGCATTGGCAAAAGCTAAATGTGTGGGTATGTGCAGTGGTCCCAAGCAGGCCTCAAGATGTAAAATGGTCTTCAAAGTACATCCTTTCCTTCCCATCTTCATCTACCAGCCCTACCTGCAGTTTTTAAAACATAAGAATTGTTAAAATTTTTTGATGAAGTATCATTATGCAACTAGTAAACTTCCAATATTACACAACGATACTAAAAAATTAAGTCTCCTTGACTTTCTTGCCCAGTCTTAACTTCCCTCCCCAAAGATGACAACTGTCATTCTATGACTTTTATATAAATGAATTCAAGTTTAATGAGCCAAAGTAGCAATAAAGATGAAATAGGAAAGAGAAGCAATCTCACCCACTTCATTGGGACGGAGTGAAGAATGGGTTCCTTTTCTTTCCCCAGGAAGCCTAGTAAGTCCCACTGTAACCTAACACAGGAAACGCCACAACACAGAGCTGAATACCTCCCCAAAATCCCAGCGAAGGCTCTTTGTGAGAATCAGCACAGGTGGGTTAAAGCTAGCTGGTGTCTCCTTCAAAGAAAAACCAGATTTCATGTCCCATTAAATAAGACTGCTGAAGGAAGAGAAATCTGTCATCTGTAGGAATTCACAGAGACCCAGCCTGATAAATCAGAATCCTATCTAGACCTTTTGTCCTCCCACTATCATTTATATATGTCAGGAAATGTTTGTCTCTCCAAATAACAAATGTTGAAGGTCTGACTTAAAATAGATTTTGGTGGTGCTTCAGGAATTCCCATAAACCTTTTGGTGATGGAGGCAATGCCCCCCACTTTCTCTGTTCCCCTGAAACAAAAATCTCTGAAACTACTAATGACCATCTAAAACTTCTGAGGGAAACCTATCTAAGATTCTTAGCTTCTAACAGTCCTCTCTGTTACCCTTTGAGTCCAAGAGATAAACTTCTATTCACCTCCCTTGCACTCAATTCCCAATTCTGCAGAAATTTCCTATATTACCCCACAGGAGAAAGCTAATCTTTTGCCCAAGAAAAATCAAAGCTGCAGTTATCTCTGCAGAAACTGATATCCTGCCACTTCTTAATGATGATATAGAACAGGGCTCACTAAGCTGCAACCCACAGGTAAAATCTGGATATCTGTTTATTTGTGTAAATACCACTTTACTGGAAAACAGCCACATGCAATTGTTTATGTATTGCCTGTGGCTGCATTTTGCTCTAGTGGCAGCATGGAATCATTGACAAATGAAACTGTATGCCCCACAAAGGCTAAAATGCTTACCATCTGCCCTGTACAGAAGAAGTTTGTTGATGCCTGCTGTAGGAAGTTGGATGGGGCAATCTATCAAAGCATGTTTTTGGCAAAATACATAAGACTTGACAGATAGTGCCCTTAATATAAGAATATTTGCTGTTTATCTAATCTAAAATCCAGAGGTAGGCAGGCCCCAGTTGGTTCTTAGATTCGACAGAGATATCAAAGACCCTAGATGTTTACTTGCTCACATTCCACCATCTCCAGCAGGGTGACTTACCACTTCAGAGTTTCCAGATAGCTACAACAGCTACAAGCATCCTCATAGGACAACAACAAATAAGAAAATGAAGGAGAAGAAATGAAAAGGGTAAAGGGAACACTTTCTTATGAAATTATTTCTTTCGTATGGAAAAAAGTTTTCTGAGAAACCCTTAGTAGAAATTCTCAAATTGGGTTGCATGTATAGCTACGGACCAACCAGAAAGAGAACTGACACTGCTGTGATGGGTTTGGAGCCAGGGTTGTCACACCCAGCTGCATATTAGAATCAGAAGTAACCATCAAATTAGAAAATGTCAGTATCTATGTCCTACCTCAAACCACTTATGTCTGAATCTCTCCAGCGGTTCCTACTAGTGTTATTTTTCTTTAATTTTCAAGAAGATTCCAATAGGCAACCAGGAAAGGGAAGAACCACCAGATAGGCTGCTCATAATTCATCTGGTACTGAACATGTTTGTACACGAACAAAAGTAGGATTCACTGTCTGGGGCGGGGAAGGAACAATGGTGGCTTTGGGGTTGGCAACCAATGTGTTTGTCACAGTCAATTATACAGACATTGAAGTAATTCAGATAGATAGTGGAACTGAGGCAGAAGAGACTTAGCCAGAATCCACTCAAATCCTCAATGAATGAGGAGAAGCACTCAAAAGTTTATGTTGGGTGGCGCCTGTGGCTCAAAGGAGTAGGGCACCAGCCCCATACACCAGAGGTGGCGAGTTCAAACCTGGCCCCAGCCCAAATAAAAAAAAAAGAAAAGTTTATGGTCAACAATTCCAAGCAGGGTAAAGGGCCATGAATTTCAATATGAAGAAGTTCATGTGAAGAAGTTCAATGTGAAGAAGAAAGAAATATACATGTGAAGATCACAGGAGATGAGGGTGTCAAGGGAGGGAAGGAACACAGGAAGGAAAAGAATGCTGAGGATTTAATTCCACAGCGGTCAAATTGAGGATAAGTGTTCTGTTATTTCAAAGTTCAGGTGCCTGAAAAGAACTATCAGTCTAGAGTTGAAGAAAGAAGTAAACTAAGTTCTTTACTGGACATTTTTGAGAATGATGGAAGGCCTACAAAGGATTTTCCAGGGAATAGGCTTAAATTGGAACTGTCCCAAGAACACCGTCTACAGGGATGATGGAAATCCTGAACTTGGGTGAAATTGTTCTGTGAGAAGTTTAAAATACAAAGAAAGGTGAAGATCTGCACTCTGAGGTACAACAAACATAAATCAAGTCTGCTGCCAACTGTTAATAGACTATAGATTTATTCTGAACTCCATCTCCTCAAGGTAATGGAAATTTAAATATTTCACTTGATACATTTTAAGCTTTGATGGTAAATTGAAATCATACTCTTTCCAGCTAATAAGAATAATAAAATTATCAAGATGAGGTCAGGTCTTCCAATTCCAAATCCCTTGGATTGAGACCTCACTTACTCCAAACTCTGATTTGCACATGACTGCTAACTGCAAAATTTGAGTGACCTTTTGATCTCCAATGAAACACCATGGGAAAATTGTTTTCCCTGCACTCTTTTCAAAACAGTAACTGGTCTACATCATTTAAGATCCTTTGTCAAGGGAATTCAATTAGCATCAGCCCGAGGTCACCTCAGGACTTCTTAAAGTTTTTCATCCTGTGAACTCCCCTGGGTTTTCCATGACTCATATCAACTGTTCACACACACACACACAAAAAAGTTCACATTTCATCTTACAAATTCCAAGGTAGCTCTGGTCTCCCCCTCAGTGTCACATCAAATCTGAAAGGAGGAAGTGCCCAAGGGGAGGCAGGCGGTGGAGAATGCTGGGTCACCCGTAGTTCACTGCCTCTTCCCCGGGCAGCTATTCAGAGCACAGGGGCTGCATCTCGGTGACTTCCTGAGAACAGCCCACATTCTCCCTGTGGGTAACTCCCAGTGTGGAAAACACTGGGAACATATTGAACATCTATCTGGCATCATGACAGACTCCAAACTAAATAGAACCTAAGGGTCTCCCACCTTTCCTCCTTCATCACAGGGACCCATTTCCAACTCTCTTTGGAAGTGGAAGTGCTCTAAACTTTCTCTTATTCTTAAATAAAATCTGTTACCCTGAAAATAAATGAATAAATAGAACCTAGGAACACTAAGACAGTAACATTTACCAAATTTGCTATACTAATAGCACAAAAAAAATCAGCTTAAGTCAATGGTCAAATATTTTTTGTTTATTATTATTAGTAAAATAAAATATGCCACATTCACTGAACTATCCTAAGCTGAAAATGCCCTTCATTCAGCCTCCACTTCAACAAATACTCGAGTGCCTGGTGTATGAAAGTCACGTTGCAAGGCAAGGGGAGCTAAGTACAATTCCTACTTTTTAAAAAACAAAAACTGTAAGAAAAAAATCTTTATAAAAAACATACTATGAAGTTATAACATGGCAGAAAGGCATCAGAGTAAGCCCTGCGGTCAGCTAGAATTCAGATGTGTCTGATTATATCCACAGACTTGATATGAGGGGCCTGCCCGAAATCCAGCCACGTGAGTTTCTCCTAGGAAGGCAGGTGAGTCTGACCTAAAAGACGTGCCCTCATGTCAGAGAGAGGGGCAATTCCCACAACCTTGGCTGTCACTTGGAAGTTTCCTCTGTCCTTTGAGTAAAAAAGGAAAAGACTGTTTTCACTAACATTTATAGGATATGGGGTCAGACAGGAATACAGCTTAGTACCCTTTTCTCAAACAGAAAGGTCTATTAATATCATCACATTTTAAACAGATTCAGTCATTCCACAAATATTTACATTGTAGCAGAAACAGTCACAGGGTTGTGAAGCATAAGAAAAACTGGGTAACAAATAAGATGAATACACCAGGAAGTAATCAGCTGATGTATCTAAAATTAATGAGATCTTTATGGGAATGGAGTGTCCAATTGGTGATGAATTCTTAAAGGATATGTGGACACTAAAGTAGTTTCAAAGGAGAATGGTAAGAATCATTAAGAAAGAAAATTAGCTTATCTATAGGTTATATAATTCAAGCTACTTAAATAGTAGAAGAAAAGACTAAAGGCTGACTTAATCATTATCTTTGCAGTTGTTGAGGGGGAGGGCTTTATGTTGTTTTATGCCTTAAAGCCCACACATAAGAAAATGGGATAAATTAAAGCCTTTCTTTAGCCACCAATCCAATCAATAAACACATCATACAGACACCTGCCTTGTTGCCTAACATAATAGATGGCAGAAGCATTAAGATGAGAACAAGTCTCCCGCAATGGAAAGAATTGAATTCGAAAATTAAAAAAAATTCTTTGAACAACAGGTGATAAAACTCAAGAACTGGCTGGAGAAGAGTATGTAATATAAATGCCTAGATATTATCAATAAGAAAATTAATTACTATTCAAGATTATTAATAATCATGACGTAAAGCTAGATGATAACTCAATTTCCTTCCTAGACCTGTGATACTAAAACCTAATCATAGCTTATAGTCAACAGTTTCCTATAAAGTGACATTAAATGTGAGATATAAGTATGGTGTATATAACTAGATCTTTGTTTTTGTCCACTGGTTAATATTATTATTTCATGTCAAATATTCCTGAGCTATTTCTAATAGCTCTTTAATTAAAAGTAATACCTAACTCCTTAGATTTAAGGGAAGACATCTGATAATCTCTCTGACAAAGAGCTAAAAGTATAAAATCTGGATCATGATCATGGCTAATAAACAGCTTGCAGTTATAAAACAAGAACATGATAATAAACCCCAATTATTTTAATTTTTAATCTGGGATTTCTGTTTATATGTTCAGTATTGTGGACTAGAAAATGAACTTTAAACAAGTCCTTTTCAAGAAATGTACTGAACTACATATAACCTTAAAGCATAGAGTCATACCTAAAAAGTTTTGTTTAACTAGAATGATAGAGGGAATCAAAACATTTGAAGCTAATTTCTATTCATCTCCATTTGGAGATGACTTTTCATATTCAGTATGTCAAGAAAAGAGAGTGAGCAAGCAAGAGTGAGAGAGAGGCCGTATCCACCTTAAATCAAACCCACACCGATGCTCATGTCTCTTAATTTCATTATAGATATCATCTGTCCAGTTCTTCAGAATAGACACATCAGCCGTCTTTGATTCTTCACTCCTCTTTGTCCCCCAAATTGATTCATTTACAGTATAGAAGGTCTCTGATGTATCATCATTCGACTTAATGATTTCTCCACTTTACAGTGGGTTTATGGGGGTATTGAATGCATTTCCAATTTGCAATATTTCCACCCACGATGGGTTTATCAGGACATAACCCCACTGTTAAGCTGAGATGCATCTTTACCCCTCTCACCATACTAGGGGTTAGGGGTATAAAACTTCATGCCATTGTATTTTCCCTCAGGTATATAACCATTTAAACCAATTTGCAAACCCTAAAGATTAGGAGGTTTTCAATTGAATTTGCATTGAGATGATTACAGATTTGCGTGCGCTTGTGAAGGAAAACAGAGAGATCCCTTGCGCACTTCGCCTTGTTTCCCCCAGTGGTCACATTTTGCAAAATTATAATATATTGCAACCAGGATAGCGCCATTAAAACAATCCTCCCATCCTATTTCTATTTCCCCAGTTTTATATGTACTTATTTGTGTGTGTGTATTTAGTTCTGTACAATTTTATCACCTGTGTGCTAGATTCACATATCCGCCACCACAGCTAAACTACTGAACAGTTTCATCACTACAAAAAATGGTGTTGCCCTTTCATAACCACATTCACCTCCCTCCCACCCCTTCTCCAGTTCCTAATCCCTAGCAACTTGCTGACTTCCATTTCTAAAATTTAGTCATTTCAGAAATGCTACATACATGAAATAATAATTTATAATCTTTTATGAATTGGCTTTTTGTTCTCAGTATAGTACACTGGAAATTTATCCCAGATAAATGCAAATAACTTTATCAATAGTCCATTTCTTTTTATTGCTGAGTAGTATTCCATGGTATGTATTTATAATAATTTGACTATTTACCTGTTGAAGGACATCTGGGCTGATTCTAGGTTTTGGTTATTCTAGTAAAGCTGTTATGAACATCCATGTGTAGATTTTTGTGTGAGCATACATTTTCATTTCTCCACAATAAAGGCCCAGGAGTACAAGTTCCAGGCCCTATGATAGTTGAATGTATAGAATGAATGTCAAGATTTTCTTAAGGAAACTACCAAACTGTTTTCCTGAATGGCTATACCATTTTACATTCCCACCAGCAATGCATAGGTCTCCTCACCAGCACTTGGTGCTCTCACAATTTATTTTAGCCTCATGAGGTATAGAATGCCACGTGAGTCACTGTATCTAAAAAGCATAAAAATATTGCTTGAGGTGGCAGGGGAGAGAGCAACTAAGTCTGGGGGGTGGGAGTTGGGGAGTATGTTGAGGGCAAGAGAGGTCTGGTTAAGAAAACATCCAGGGAAGAGAAAACATTTGAGTTGGGTTTGTAAAAACTGAGTAGATCTTCAGAAACCAGAGAGGAGAAGAACACATCTGATGTAGCAAACAAAATGCTCAAACCCAGGAACACACAGGGGAGTGTGAAGAATGGGGAGAAGGTCCCGGCAGGTGGAGCCCAGCCTGCCATGCTTGTATGTGGGCAGGACGGGGAGGGAAAGGGGGAAGAGACAAGCATCAATGCCGGTGGAAAGCCCACGTGGGTCATGCTAGGGATTTCCACCGTGTGCTGCAGGTGAGAGAACACCCTCAGGTCAGATGAGGACAAGGCCAGGGCTCCAACCAATCAGTTTCCACGAACTGCCGATTCTACCTGACGTCTCCCGCATCTGTCTTCTCCTTTCCCGTCTCAGTGTCTTGTCCTGAGCCCCTAGAGCACCCTCCTTCAATCCACCCTTCCTACTGAGGCCAGACGTTGATGCCAGAGTCATTTTCTAAAATCCTGCAGTTCACATTACTTCATTTCTCTCCTCAGAAACCTTGGCTGGTTCTCCTCTCTGGGCGGAACAAAGTCTGAGCTCCTCAGCATGATGTAAGAACAGAGGCGACCTGGCACCACTGCTGCCCCTGCAAAGATGAGCTGCAGGTGGACGGGGCTGATTTCTATTCCCAGTTTGGGAACTGCTTTTTACAGCTACAAGCTGGAAACTCGTGTTTCTTCCACCTCCTTCTTAGCCTGCAGAAAAGCTCCTGATGCTTAAAGACTTGAGCTCAATGTCACTCCTTTTTGTGAAGGTTGCACTAATCCCTTTCCTTCCTCCACCCCCAAATTTATGCTAATCACTCTTACTTTAGGTTTCACCACCATTTCGCTTATATCGCCACAGAAGTATTTACTTCATTCTGCCTTGCATTGCAGTTAGCTCACAAGTATTTTTCCTGAAATAACCTATGAACTATTTAATTCTAAGCTTGGTGATATAAATGTAAAACAGAAATTTGAGCTGTTTATTTAATACTAGTGTGCCTATATGCCAAGGATTTGGCTATATCCTGTGGAAGGTATACAAACACTTAAGTAAGAAATCTAGAAAGGGGATACAATATGTTAAAAATTATAATAAAACAGAATATTATTTGCTTTTGAGAATACCAAGAGCTATATTTTCTCTACATACATCCAAAATATGATTCTATGTCTAACTCTATTTCTTTCGAGGTTCTCTAGAAACATTTTCCAACAATAAAAAGAAGTAAAAAGTAGAAAAAGCCAGATTTGTCAAATACGTGGCAAAGTCTACCTGAAATGTTTAATCTTCACTTCTTTTCATTTAGCTGTACTATAAACTTGCTATTTTCTCATAAATAAACATGGTAGGATATTCAAAATTGTTTCTATACAATAAAAACTCTTACAATAAAAGGAACAGTAAAAGAACATGGTAGTATAGTTTTTAAATTCCTTTTAACATTTAAGCAAACATCCACTTCTAATATATTTATGCAGATGCAAAAAGTGAGGTGCACATCAATAATGTTGACAGCTGCAGACACATTTCAAACACAAGGTCTCAAATGACAACACTCCCAAGAGTGAGGTCAAGGTGACCACTCATCATTTCTAAGATGTGACAAAACTATTTTTAATAGTTTAACTTAGCAACAGTAAAACTATAATCAGAAATCTTAAAACAAATATATATAAATTACAGGATACAATGAAAAATTTATCACCTGGTGATGGACCAATGAATGTGTTGACATATCCTGCCTTTTCTTGATAATTTACATAAATTATTCTCTAAACCAAGACAAAGTAAATGTCACCCTTTTCGCTAATAGAATCAATATTATATTTCTATAGTATACTGATGGCACTCAATGTGACTCCACTTTAAAGAAAAGGCAAGAGAAATTTATGTCATACTGACTTCCTAATGTGTTTAAAAGACATGACCACTAATATTTAAAGGTTAAAGTAGGATCACTGGAGTTTCCTCTTCCTGGATACACAATCATTAGAAACTGATCACTAGAAGTGTCTTTGGGGTTCTCCTATAAACTAGGTTTTTATTGTTTGTTTTTATTTCCTCAGGTCAAGCAAATATTTATTAATTTCAAAAGAGATTTAGAAACATAGAGTTTATGATTTTTATTAACTCCTAAAATTATAGCCAATATCTCAGCTATATCTTTTGATGAGCCTTAAACCAATTTTAATCACATTCACCACAAATACCAGGCATTGGAATGAAAATGTCTCTCTAACTTATTGGACCTGAAAGAACATATATACTCTTTTGGAAATTCCAACACACACTTGGTTGAACACATGGAGATTTCCTTGGAGCCACATTTTAGCTTAGCCTTCCTCTTTCCTGATTAGAAAATGAAAATAAAAAATATTTAAACATTAGATATATCAAAGAAATTGAATATCTGTACCTTCGAGAGGCACCTCTGTTATTTGGACAACACCCACATAAACTAATGCTAGTGAGGCTCAGTATAGACGCGATGGGCAAACACTGCTAATAAAATTGATTTTTAAAAATGTTTCAATTTTTGTATTCCTTCCTTTAAAACTGAAGAGAGTCTGAAAGAGTTTTGTAAGGTGGCTAGAAGGGAATAAAGGAACACTTTGGATACAAGAGTCAGAGCGGGTGGAAAAAGAGTCATGGCCAGGAAATGCAATCAAAGTTTTTGATGAATCTACTTCATCATATAAAAGTGTGAAAAGAAAACAAATTCAAACAGGAAAGAAAAGAGAGAACCTTCAAAAGTCTTCCATTGTTTCAAAAACAAAGCAAAAATAAGGCTGATGTAAACGCTTCCCATCTGATGAGTGTTTAGAACTTACATTATACTTTCATTCACACACATTTCATTTCCTAATATCTCAAAAAGGCAAAAAGTTTACTTAGCTTCATACCGCTTATCACCGCAGCATGCAACAACAGAAACAGCCTACCTTCTGCTCGGGGCTCTCTGCACAGAATCTGCCTTCTTTGTCTTTAATTATGCAAACAGAGAGGGGGAATCACCCACAGCACAAGCAAGGTCTGCTAAACTATAGGGATGTGACGAGATTGTGGGCTGTTGATTTCTGGTGTGCACTGACCCTGCTGGGTAGAGCTCCTGTCAGGTGCTGTATTCTAAGGATACTCCTCTACATCTGATGGTACAGCTGGTGTAAGACAGCCTCTTCCTGACAAATTTGACAGAATCAAAAGGCAACTCTGGGGGCATCTCTGTAAGTAACACAATCTTATAAAGTGTTACTGGAGAAATCTCCCTAATTAAACCCATGTGAATAAAACAGTTGCAATTTAAGTGGGAAATTCTTACCAAGCCCTTAGTTCTATTTGTGAGATTTAAACCTTCAAACAAGGACTAGAGGGTCAGAAACGAGAGATAGCAGTTACTAATAATAGAGTTGCAACACAACAATATTTTACATCTTTTGTTAGTTTGTCATCTAAGACATGTTTAGTCTAAAATAAATCAGAAGCCATGAATATGATTATTGTGGCCTGGGTTCTGACCACATGAGACTCATGTGGCCTCAGACAGAGTACGCTGAGTCAGCCTTGTGGGCTAGAATGAGGAGGAATGAGTCCTCCACTGAGCTCGTGTCCAGGGAATGGAGCCCACGTAGACCAAACAGCTAATGGAGCTGAGTCATCAGGGTCTATGGGCTAAGCCAATTATTTCCAAACTGAGGAGCTTCTAAGAATACAGATTTTCAGACCACACCCAAGACCTAGTACACCTCCATCTCATAGAATAGGGCCTAAGGAAATGTACTTTTCAAAAGCTTCACAGAGAATTAGGATAATCAGTAAGGTTTGAACCAGAGAATTGCACTAAACTTACCCTAAGTGGGCTCGTGCCTTAGGGCTGGGGGTTCTCCATCTGCTCCCAGACAAAGAAGGCCTCCTTAAACCTCTCCAGCATCCAGCATTGCCAACTAGAAATCTGACTACAACCTGACACATTTCTTTCTTATCTACATGTTTGTTTCTTTGTTCAAGTAAATGATTTTCTCTCTAGAAGTTTTTAAAATTTTCTTTTAATTCTTGAAGATTGAAAATTTCAGTAAGATGTAGCTTGATAAAGATATCCTTTTAGTCTGAAGACTCAAATTTTTAGGCTAAGGGAAGTGCCTCTGTTATCTCCTTTTCATCTTTTCCATTTCTTACTTTTTCTGGAAATCCTGTTAAATGAGTGCTAACCATGATGAATTAATATTCTTTGTTTTAATTTTTTATTCATTTTCCCCATCACTTTCTTCTACTGTTCAAAGTAATAATTCAGCCTTCAACAATGTTCATTCTGTTTTTTATCCCTTGTATTTGTTTTTTTTTTCTATTTTTCCAATTAGATTTTTAATTCTAGCACCACTCTTGTGTCTTTGAACTACTCATCATCATAGGAGCCTTTCTCCTCTTCTCCTCTGCCTCCTTTCCTTCCTGCTCCTTTTTCTTCTTTCCTTCTTCTTTTTTTTTTTTTGCATTTTCTCAGTTATTTATTTTTTTTTTAAATACATGTATTTTATTATTCTTCGTTACATTATTCCCCCCCCTACCCGTCCGTGATAAGACAGAATTGATTTACAGAAAAGAATACAGAAAACACCAAAGTTCCTGGTAGTGGGAGAGATTTCAAGTAGGGAGAGAGAAGGTCTCTCCGTTCCTCTCCCGGTCTTTCCCCGTCTCCTCCTCTAGGCCTCTAGCCTCAG